>JBBPRB010000307.1:0-18619 GCA_038092815.1 Hortiboletus rubellus
TGGGACCGTCATCGTGTTTCCGACTATCGCGAGCGGCTGGCAAGGTCTTTGGCCCACCGCGATGAACCACTGACCGAGCGCATATACCGCCCAGAACGCACGTACCCTCTCCTCCGCCTCGATCCCATCCAACGCTGGTGCCAGGTTCGCGGACCCCGCAAACGCAGACCCAAATGCACACACGTTCGCGTTACCATGCGCCGATCCCCCAGCGCCTACCGACAGATGGGGGCTCTGATGTAGCTTTAGTACCGTCGCGAACGCCCACGTCCCACATTCGTAATAACTGGCCCCGATCATCTGGCCGGTCAGTTGCATATAATACGCCAATAATACCGCCGTCTGGATTACATGAAGGAAGATGACCGGGTCGGGTTCAGCATCGACGGTGGTCAGGGCAGAAGCAAATTGGGTTTGGGCTTGGGAGAGTAGATTGGAAGTGAGAGTTTGGGTCTGTTCGAGGGCTTGCGCATGGTTCGGTCCGGATGTGGATGTGATATGAACGGACCAGAGTGTCAGCGCGCTTTGCAATGCAGGCAAGACATGTGTTCCTCGGGCGCGAAGACGATCCAAGTTGAGGAAGAAGCCGAGTTCGGCTGTGTAAGGGGCAATGACAGATAACCTACCGCAGACGATAAGCTGACTAGGTCCGATGATCGAGGGAAAGCGGAACACTCACGCGCGTCTGGCGTGCGCGTCGGCTTCTAATTCTAACCGGCGCGGATCAGCTGCGCCACCTAGCGATCGGGTCATGACAGATTATACAGAAAGCGCGACGATATACACACCACGGGGAGGTCCATGGGACGGGCCTTGACCCATCGACCCGGCGTGTTGGTAAGACCCTGGTGCTGGGGTGCGTGCTTGGGCATGCGGGTAAGATGTCGATCTCGTCATCCCAGGACTGGGGGCACTCGCATATGGCGCGTGCAATTCGACCGGAGGTGCCACCCCAGCCGGATTCTCTAGCTCCTGCACTCGTGCCCTCAATCGCGCTATATCCTCTTCCAAGGTCAACGTGCGCGGACGACGCTGACCGTCGGTATATTCACAGTCTTCGACACGTTCACCACGGAGACAAGGGGTACAGACGGGTCTGGCGCCGTCACATTTCTGTGGGGGTGATCAGTCGGTCACTGAGGATTATCGATGGATGCTTGGCACTGACCATCTTTCTGCGACTGAGGGATGTGTGAGTGGTAAGGAGACGGAAGATGCAAGCGCGACACGCACCGACACGAGAGGCAGGCTTTGCCACGCTGCAAGGGCGGGCTCGGTGGAGACACAGGGGCATCAATCGGATCCTGAGGACCGACGTTCGGGTTGCTCGTGTTCATAGTTGTTCGAATGAGTTGTTCGCTCAATGGTGATGAACCTCATCAGTGCGAGCCTGTTATATATGCGTACTCTTTCTTCCAGTCAACATCGCTTCGTGATGACCATACCAGGCGAGTAATAATTGCCAAAGTCGTTGGCGTTCATTGATTTCTGAACCTCCGCCTCTAACCCAACCTGGTTGACGCTGCGTGCATAGCTGGAACGATACAAGAAAGGAGAATGGAACCGGACTCGAGGGGTCCGAGGGTCTAAGCTTGATGATAGGAACCGGAGGAGAGGGTTTACCGATGGATATGTTATGTTGGTCATGGTCAGGACCAGTGTCATGCAACGGGAAATGACAAGGCGCAGTGGGTCGACCCTTCGCGAAAGAGAGGCTGCCGGAAGACGTGTTGTCGAGGTCGCGTCGTGGAGTGAGCACTTTGAGTAATCGGAATCGCGACGTACCTCGAAGCGGGATCCGGTGACAGATTTTCCGGTCTCGGACGCCGCCGAGTCTATGTCAGTCTGTAGTTGTCCAATGGCGAGCAAGCTCGTAGTACGCAGCGCGCATCGCATCGAGGCCAGGCCACTGGCTTCGGTCCCTGTACAACCACCCACGATGCCCGGTCAACCCCGCAGCCAATGACCGCCCTGCATTACCGGGCGCTCATCTCACGTCATTTTGATCTCGCATCGGCCTCGAATACTGCCCGTTTCCATCACTGGACGACTTTCCGTGAGCTAAATTTCAATAGAATAGATTAAAATATAACCGATTAGGAAGGTGTGCCGCCGTGCCGGGTAGTGTGCCGCGATGCCGGGTGTCAAATGAAAGGGATTTGAAATCAACCCCCCTCAAATAAACCTTAATCTGAAGAGGGGGTACCCCTCCTTATAGATTATTCTAACCTGGAATAAGTAAACCGTTTTCGGCCACTACGCCAGCGACATTGTTTATGCCAGCTGAGGTAATCGCAAACGCTAACTGGCCTGCCTGTGTCCGATTTCCATGCCCACTACTGCGCGGTCCGCTACACCCTCCGAATCCCCACCTGAATGTACCATTTCCACCTTTTTCGTACATGCTGACTTCAGTAACTGCCAGAAAATTGATACCACAATGGAGCGCATGCTAACTGCCGTCATGACTTGGCAACAGGCAACACTGGTATGTAGGTTTCGTTGACTTCGAGTGCCCCCACTCAATTGGACTCAGCACTGGTTATACCAGAGCACATGTTCTGACAGCGCTGACAGGAAATTTGCAGATATGACGTTAACGATAACAAAAGTCAAGGTTGCCGCTCAATGGTTCACCAACGCTCGTGACAGCCCATTTTGTTGAATCTGAGGGGCTCCACAAGACGACCACAACAGGTATGACCAGAGCACATCATGATGTTACCCAGAAAGACTAATTGGAGTTTTACAGACAAGTATGCAGATTCAAGCCGGTCGAGGTTCCCGCTCAACTGCACCCATCACAGCCGATTGGACAGCCCGTGGTCGTGACGAAAGCACGATCATCTTGGCTATCGTAGAGAACCTGCCTTGGTGTATCTATGCGAGCGTTTGGGAGGGGTTGCGGCCGGCACAGGTAGAGACGATGGATGTGCTGCCTCGCGCTGATCCATATTTCTCGTGCGATCTCGACTCCGCTGATGATGGTGGTGGCAGCAAGTGCTTGGTCGCACTCTTCGTCCTCTGACAGATCTTCTTCTGCCTCAGCTTGACTGACCGCAGTGATCATAGCGTCCGAATCGGTTTTGCGCGCTGCGGAGAGACGATAAGGAGAATGATGTAAGCGAACATTTCATTCCTTGAGCCTACGGTTATTCGGGTACATAATTTCTTGGGTTATTGTAAATTTCAAATTATTTGGGGCCCCGATTTGTTATATTCTATTGGGATATAGCCCACGGACACCCTGCCTGCGAAATTTACCACTCGCCCCATAGAGCGGTATCTCTACACCCGAGTGCCATCGACTTGTTACCTTGCTGGAAACTAGCTATCGTCCGTCTCCCAAACGTCGGCGGCAACAAATTAACTCCTAGTATTCACGGGGTGTGCAATGCTTCTTTACAGGTGTACTGACTTGTTTCCTACCATACCCATTTCGTCTCGTTCGAGATCTTGTCCAGCAAAGCTTCTACCGCCAACGCCCACCCCAGTCGCTTATTTGGCCGCGCCTGTTCTGTCGCGTGGCCTCCACGCATGCTCCGCAAATGGCCCCTTTCCAGTGCTGCCTCGTGTACGCACCGTTCCATTTCGCGCTGGAGCCAACGGCCATTGCCTGTTCCATCCCGCTTACGCCTGCTGCGGTCTCCTACCAGCGCTGACTTTCTTTTTCGTATCCCACTTCTCCCTCGTCGCCCAGGCCAACAAACAAACGACCTTTTCCCTGTGACATCGAACCTCTGCTCACCTTTATGTCGGACTACCCAGAAATAGGCTCCATCCGCGTTGACACCAGCTTCACCCGCCCACACAGCGGCGGACGAGATTTCTTCGCAGAGCCCATCCCTAGGGACCGTTATTCTCGTCATAGCAGTCAAGCCCCACCCCGTGTACGAGACGTCACATGGATCTCCACCCCCCAATCACAACTCCCCTCGACGCACACGCACACACCCCAGACCCCTCGGTATGTCCCACCCGCTGGATTCCAACCGGCACGCACCCCCACGCCCGTCCTTCGAAAGTCCGCCCCGACGATCACGGAATCGGAATTGGAATTGGATGCAGAGTACATGACTGTCAGCGTCGATGATCGCGACGAGGGCTATTATCAAGGGCACGGCGGACACGGGTACGGGTTTAGTGAGGTGATGCCGGTGGCTGCGAATGGAAAGAGCGAGAAGAAGAACAATTTCGTGGAGGGTTTCGTCAGCGGTTTGCGTCGGCTTCCCAAAGTCATGTCCAAGAGCCGGTTGAGGGATCATGCAAAGCCGGACAGAGCGCCCGCTGCGAGTGCGTATGAGACGAGCCGAATGGCGTTGCCCCGTTATGCTGGTCCTTTCATGCCTGGTATCGCCACATCCAACTCTGACGATATACCGACGGTAGAGCGGCTCGAGACCCCCCCGCGTGCTTCTTCAGTATCGCCGCACCCGCGGCACGTCAACCCCTCAGACAGCGACGCCAGTATTGGCGACGGACGACGAGAACGCCTCATGCTCTCCGCCGTCCACGAACATTCGTTCGAACGACTCCATCCCTCACTAAATCCCCCACGTGCCCATTCCCGCTCAGACAATACCTCCATCTCCAGTCGTCCCCCGTTCGAGCCCGAAGGCGACGTCCCAAACGCCATGTCCACGCCCATCCTCGCTGACGCCTCCATCCACGTTTCCTCGCCGATTCTCGCCGAACCCCGTCCCTCTGCCGACTTTATGAAAATGGACTCGCCCATCCGGCCACCCCCCGCCGAATCCGTCCGCTCTCAAATCGTACGCGCAGGCAAGTTCATTCGCGACTTGAACGGCCTCCCCTGGATCGCCTCGTCGGGCGTCTCCAACATTTACATACCTGGCGAATCGACGACGCGACGGTACAGTCGGCCGATATCCAAAAACAAGGGGGCGTCGTGGTACCAGTCGCGCGCGAAACACCTCGATCTGTTTGCAGGGCCTTCGACGACGGGGTTAATCCCCATTCAGCAACAACCTCCCTCGGGGACGGGACACGTTCAGCCCGTCGTCCCAGCCCCGTTTATACTCGGCTCGAACGCCAATCTGTTGTTTTCCCAGCCTGTCCACCAGGGAGCGGGTGGCGGATCGGGCTCTCGCTCGCCATCCCACGAAGGACCGCCGTCGACAGACAGTCACGGGAGTCAAGCTCAGGTCTTGTCCCCCGCGTATGTCGCGCAGCCGTTGTTCGTGTACCCGTCTGGGTTACCTCAGCCAGGAGGGCCTCCAGACGCACAGTTTCCGCGGCCGGTGTATATGTTGGCGAATTCACCGCCGCAGTTCATGTCATCGGGCCAGGTGGATGGAGGCGGAGGTATGGGGATGGGGATGGGGATAGGACCGAGGTTGTTCGTGCCGCAGCCGTCTGGATTACGGACGCCCACGTTTGGATGAGGAACATTCTGGGTTGGACGGACCACACCACACCACACCTTCTCCTACCACACACTCCCCCCGCGCATGTTTGTTTTCGACCCGTGAGTTCCCCCTTGCTATTCCGAGGTAAAATACCCACCACGTGCCCATATTATCGATCGATTGCATCGCCATCTATACCCCACTCGCCTCGTTCCAATTCCGTTACCCCATCCTTCCGGAATTACATACTCTTGGACGATCATGTGCATGGTTCGCGGCATTCTACGCATAGTCGTATCTACTTTTCTTTACATTTACGTTAAGTAATTTATGCTTGACATTGTCGTCATATCATATCGAGGCATTCGTTCGAGTCAGTCGTTGACGGTCCACAGACGACCCAGGGAGGTGGGCAACGGCGACGATTAGTTGGTTCCAGAAGAGAACACCTTTTTTGATACTGACCGTACTTTTTTTACGGTCGTCAATCAAGTCGCCTAGCCTAGGGAGTCGTCGACGAAACTGCAGAAATAATAGCATACAAGTGACCCTTTTTCCTCAACTTGAAGCTGTGTCGCAATTAGATGGGGGATACCTGGAATCGATTTACCCACATGCGAACGGTTATCGGATGCACTGTTCTTCAATTTCGTATGATCATGCAGGGTGGGTAAAACGTGTATTTCGGACGTGACACGAGGTGATTAGTCTGGTGACAAGACTGCGAGGTGATTGTGGGGGTGTGAATTGACTCGATAGGGATAAGGAGACACGTGTATACCAGCCGACATGCATCTCGTATCAGCCTCAGGGAACGACCACCAACCTTCATTCCATCGATCTGATACCTAGGCGGGTATGTTTTCCTACTTGCCCTTCTGGCGAAAGAATGGTGAGCACAGGACGGGTTGAAAGAACGATGCTGACGAGAACACAAGAGTCGAGCGAAACCAGTCCCTCTTCCACTATCGCTCACCGACAGGAAGAAAAACTGATCGTAATCGATGGTCGAGATGACATATATTCGGTCACATTCCTCGTTGATGGGAAGCATGTCGTGAGCGGCGACGACAAAGGGAAGATTCGACGTTGGCGCATTGAGGATGGCCAGGAGGTGAAGATGGCAATAGACGCGGGGAGTGTTGTTTTCAACATCGCAGTGTCACAAGATGGAAAGTGGATCGTTGGTGGGACGCAGAGTGGCTGGGTGACGGTCTGGAATGCAGAGACTCACTCCAGAGTGACCGATTTCAAAGCGCATCGTGACTGGGTACGTGCTGTCGACGTCTCGCCCGACGCGACGAAAATCGCGACCGGATCAGACGACAAAACTGTTTGCGTCTGGTCGCTGTCGACTGGAGAAAAACTGCTCGACCCCTTGAAACACGACCACTGGGTGGTGGCAACAAAGTTTTCACCCGACGGATGCTTCATCGCCACTGCCACATGGAATCGCGACTCTGTTCGGGTCTACGACAGTCGGAATGGCAGCCGCCTCATCGAGTTCCCAGTCAAAGTCAACTCGTGGTTGAACCAGTCCCTCGCCTGGGCCAGCGATAGCAACCAACTCTTCGCCTTGTCACACGACGGCTACATCCACCATGTCGGCGTGTCCGCCAAGACTACGCTGTCGAAATGGCTCATTCACAGCACCAACAATCCCAAATGTATCGCCCTCGCAAGCAATGGCAGATTTGTTGCAACCTCCGGAGACTCATTGATCTCGTTGTGGGATACTACGACACACAAGCAAATTGGGACTGTCATCAAGTATACTCATACCATCCTGTCCATGGCTATATCATCAAACTACAACCTCGTAACCAGCGGAGACAAGAAAATCACCTTTCGGGCACTCTGTGGCTTCCTTCCCTCTCTCTATGTAAGTGTACCTGCACTAGAATTCGTGCAATCGCAAACCACCCTATTCACCGCTGCAGGCCCCCGGCACGCAGGAGATCCAGCGCGCGCCGGCCGAAGAAGTTGACGACAGCTCAAGTACGTTCATCTACACCCTGACTCCAATTTCTGATAACCATGCCCATCAGACGAAAGCACAGCGAATCTCAAGCAAACCATCCAGAAACTACGCAGCCAGCTTGCTGAATCTCAGCAAGCCCGTCAGGAGAGAGATACCTTCATACAATCTCTACGCGCTCAAGAGGAGAGCTCGAGTATGTCCCCCGCTACCATGACGCATATTTCCTCGAATCACATCTACTAGATCGTGAAATCGCGCGTCTCGAAAAGACCATCCAAGAACTCCGCGACAGGCTCGCCGAATCTCAACACGCAGCCAATCAGGAAAAGGATGACCTCAACGAAACCATCAACTCTCTTCGTACCGATCTTTGCACACGCGACAACAGCTCAAGTGTACTCCGCATCCAACTGGCCGACGCTCAACGCCGTCTCGAAAAAACCATGCAAGAGCAAGCCGAATCTCAACGCGAAGCTGATCGGGAAAAGGGCGAGCTCAACGAAACCATCAATTCTCTTCGTACCGATCTTTACACGCGCGACAACAGCTCAAGTGTATTCCATATCCAACTGGCCGACACTCAACGCAAGGCCGATGGTATCAACCAAGCACTCGAACAGATGTATCAATGCGAATCCCTCTATGCCCATGATCGCATACAAGGTGCTGCGGAATGTCTTCTTGAGTTCGCGAATATTGTAGACGAGGATGTCCGAGCCAACAAGTTTATCATCGACTGGCTTACTGGTGAGTTTCGACGTCACGCGTTACGATAGTGTATCTAATCGCTTCCACCAGAGTTTACCCACCGATGCATCACAGCGTTGGAGAGCGTTGGAGACGAGGCATCGAATGCCGATAAACGGGACGAAGCAATCGCAGCTTACTCTACCGCGCTGTCGCTCAGCCCCACAGTCCCGAATGCTATAGTGTTCAAATGGGCGAACATGATATTGAAGCGTGGCTCAGCGCTTGAAGCATCGAGTGTTGCAAACCTGGTATGCCCTTCGTGATGGTTCGGAAATGGATGGTGACTCTCTTTCGGTGTAGTTCAAGGTTCCGGGGTTTATCGTCTACCGCGTCATTTGCGACATTCTGGAGCGGGATAGTCGCCTCGCGGAGGCGGTCGAGTGTTTCCAACAAATGCGGAGTGAGCTGCCAGAGGATGCAGGTGTGCGCGATGAACGAGAAAAATGGGAATTCGGTGGTTACAGCCGCAATTACCCATTACCCTTGATACCCTGACATTGAGCATCAGACTTCAAAGCGCGCTGTATGAAGGCATTAGAAAAAAACGGAGATGTCGCCATGGACTCTGCGTCCTATGAAGACGCTGTTGCCCATTACTCTACAGCACTGTTCCTCGATCCCTTATCGGCAGTCCTGTTGACCAAGCAAAGCAAGGCACGAGATGGATCGTTGCAGGATGCCAACGCGGTACGTGTAACCTAATTTACATGGGAGCAAATAATCAATACGCACCTAGGCGATCAAACACCGTCGCCAGTCGAAGATGGAGAGATGGGCGGGTTGGTGACGGAACTGCAGACGTCCTCGAAAACTGTTGATTCGGTCATGATTCTCTACGATCGAGTCGTCGTTCTCCCATCCCCATGTCTCGTGAGCCGCCACTCGAACTTGTCTTGCATCATGTTTCCATTGAATGGTCCATTGATCCCAAGTGACGATCCCCCAGCGTATTGATCACACCACGACATCTGTCTTCGGGACAGTCGAGATTAAGGCAACGGAGGACTTGTCTAGGCTGGACAATCTGGTACTCGTACATCCGTGGCCCCGGTGCCTTCTTGATCCTGCCCTTCCATTTGAGGATGGCGCCGTTTACTGATCCGTGCCCTCCCTCATTATATACTGCCGCATTTTCACACCATGCCCCATAGCTCGACAAGCTTACCAGAGCATTACACATTTCGCGCGTCTCAGACAGCCATTCGGCGCGCTGTTGCTCGTTCCTCTATCCCATAATGAATACAAAGCATGTTGCCTCTGATCGTCCTATTGTTGTGCAATTACTCAAGGACATTTCACCGCGCTATCTAGCACAGAAGATACGGATGCTAGATGTCTTGTATTTGTTTCTCTGTCCACACCCATCCTCGCAGAACCCCGTCCCTCTCCCGACTTTATAAAAATGAACTCGCCCATCCGGCCACCCCCCGCCGAATCCGTCCGCGACCTGAACAACCTCCCCTGCATCGCCTCCTTGGGCGTCTCCAACTTTACATACCTGGCGAAGCGACGACACGATGGTACAGTCGATCGATATCCAAAAACAAGGGGGCTTCGTGGTATCAGTTGCGCGCGAAACACCTTGATTTGTTTGCGGTTCCTTCGAGGACGTGGGTTAATTCAACAGCCCTCGGGGACGGGACACGTTCGGCCCGTCGTCCCGTCCCCGTTTTACTCGGCTCGAACGCCAATCTGTTATTCTCCCAGCCTGTCCACCTGGGGATGGGTAGCGGATCGGGGTCTCGCTCGCCGTCCTATGGACAGTCACTGGAGTCAAGCGCAGGTCCTGTCCCCCGCGTATGTCGTGCAGCCGTTGTTCGTGTACCAGTCTGGGTTGCCTCAGCCAGGAGGGCCTCCAGGGGCAATGTCCGCGGCCAGTATACATGTTGGCGAATTGGCCACCGCAGTTCATGTCGCCGGGTGAGGTAGATGGAGGCGCGGATATGGGGATGGGGATGGGGATAGGACCGAGGCTGTTCGTGCCACAGCCGTCTGGATTACGGATGTCTACGTTTGGATACTCTGCGTTGGACGGACCACACCACGCCACACCTTCTCCTACCACCATACACACACACTCCCCCCGCGCATTGTTTTCGACCCGTGAGTTCCCCCTTGCTATTTCGAGGTAAAATTCCTACCACGTGCCCATATCGATCGATTGCATCGCCATCTATGCCCCACTCTCGTTCCAGTTCCGTTACCCCATCCTTCCGGAATTACATACCGTTGAAGGATCATATGCATGGTTCCCGGCATTCTACGCATAGTCGTATCTTCTTTAGTTTTACGTCAAGTAATCTATGCCCAGCATTGTCGTTATATCGTATTGTAAAGACCATGGCCTGAAGGGCCATGGTGTACGATCTATGTGCCGAAGAGGGACACTCGGGCTGTCAGTCCACTCGCCTGTCCGTCAGGCGCTCCCCTCCGAGGATCAGAGCCGGACCATGGAAAACCATGTACTATACAGGTTGAGGTTGACAGGGGCGTGCGGTTTCGGGCGTGCGATTTCGAGCCTGCGAAAGCCGTCGTTAAGGGGCAGGGGGCTACCCCTACCCCTACCGCTGTCCTTCCGAGACCATTTAGGGTACCAGCTACCAATCTTAAGCCATATCGAGGGAGTTGGCCAAACTACGAAGTGGCCCGCAAAGGGCGGGGGCGCGACCCCGGTTAGATTGGTTCCGTTGCGGGTAAAATGAGTGGGGAGGGGGGCTTCCTGCTCGGCAAAGCCTATATACTGGGCACGAGGCCAGGCACGGCCGGTACAGCCCACAGGTCGTTTGGGCGCCGAGGCTCCTTTTGGAGATCCCCAGTGCACTTTATCGCTGCTATGCGGTCCTCATGGTGGGACGTTCCACTGTGGGATCGCTCTTCGCCATCCATAAAGGATTCGATCAGCGATATAGACGAGGCATTCGTTCGAGTCAGCCGTTGACGGTCCACAGACGACTCGGAGAGGTGGGCAACGGCGACGATTAACGGTTGGTTCCAGGAGAGGACACCCTTTTTGGTACTGACTGTACTTTCCCATGGTCACGTCAATCAAGTTGCTTAGGGGGTTGTCGACGAAATAATAGCTTACAAATGACTCTTTCTTCTCAACCTGAAGCTGTGTCGCAATTACATGGGGGATACCTTGAGTCAATTTGCCACATGCGAACGGTTATGGGATTCACTGTTTTTCGATCTCGTATGATCATACAGGGTCGGAAGATCCCGCGGCTTGCTGAGGGTACACCAAAACGGATGGTGTCGAGACTAACAGGGTGGGTAAAACGTGAGACACGAGGTGATTGTGGGGGTGTGAATTGACTCAATCAGGATAAGGAGACACGTGTGTGCCAGCCGACACTCATGTCGTACCAGTCTCAGGGAACGACCACCAACCTTCATTCCATCGATTTGATACCTAGGCGGGTATGTTTTCCAGCCTGCCCTGCTGGCGAAGGAATGTTGAGCACAGGACGGGTTCAAAAAACAATGCTGACGAGAACACAAGAGTCGAGCGACATCAGTTCCTCTTCCGCTATCGTTCGCCGACAGGAAGAAAAAACGGCTGTAATTGATGGCATATATTCGATCGCATTCCTCGTTGATGGGAAGCACGTTGTGAGCGGTGACGACAAAGGGAAGATTCGACGTTGGCGCATTGAGGATGGCCAGGAGGTGGGGACAGCAATGGATGCGGGGAGTTTTGTTCTCAACATTGCAGTGTCACGAGATGGAAAGCGGATCGTAGGTGGGACGGGAGGTGGGCAGGTGACTGTGTGGAATGCAGAGACTTGGCACTCCAAAGCGACCGAGTTCAAAGCGCATAGCAGAAGCGTACGTGCTGTCGACGTCTCGCCAGACTCGACGAAAATCGCAACTGGATCAGACGACAAAACTTCTTGCGTCTGGTCGCTGTCGACTGGCAAAAAACTGCTCGGCCCCTTGAAACACGAAAACGCTGTGGTGGCAGCAAGGTTTTCACCTGACGGATGCCTCATCGCCACTGCTACAGACTGCAGCTCTGTTCGTGTCTATGACAGTCAGAATGGGAGCCTCCTTGTCGAGTTCCCTGTCAAAGTCAACTCGTGGTTGAACCAGTCCCTCGCCTGGGCCAGCAATAGCAAGCAACTCTTCGCCTTGTCACACGACGGCCACATCCACCACGTCGACGTGTCCGCCAAGACCACGCTGTCGAAATGGCGCATTCACAGTACCAACTTGAATCCCACATGCATCGCCCTGGCGAGCAATGGCAAATTTGTTGCAACCTCCGGAGACTCATCAGTGTCTTTGTGGAATACTACGACACACGAGCAAATCGGAGCTGTCATCACGTATACACATCGTATCTGGTCCATGTCTATATCATCAAACTGCGACCTCATAACCAGTGGAGACGACAAAATCACCCTTCGGGCACTGTGTGGCTTCCTTCCCTCTCACTACGTAAGTGTACCTGCATAAAAGACCCTGCAATCGCAAACCACCCCATTCACCATTACAGACCCCCCGCATGCAGGAGACCCAGCACGCAGTGACTGAAAAAGTTGACGACAACCCAAGTACGTTCATCTGCACCCTGACCCCAGTTTCTGATAACCATGCCCATCAGACGAAAGCATGGCGAATCTCAAGCAAACCATCCAGGGACTACGCAGCCAGCTTGCCGAATCTCAACAAGCCCGTCAGGAGAGAGATACCTTCATACAGTGTCTACGTGCTCAAGAGGAGAGCTTGAGTATGTCTCCCGCTACCCTGACGCGTATTTCCTCGAATCACATCTACTAGATAACGAAATCGCACGTCTTGAAAAGACCATCCAAGAACTCCGCGACAGGCTTGTCGGGTCTCAATGCACAGCCAATCAGGAAAAGAATGACCTCAACGAAACCATCAACTCTCTTCGTACCGATCTTTGCACACGCGACAACAGCTCAAGTGTACTCCGCATCCAACTGGCCGACGCTCAGTGCTGTCTCGGAAAAACCATGCAAGAGCAAGCCGAATCTCAACGCGCAGCTGATCAGGAAAAGGATGATCTCAACGAAACCATCAACTCTCTTCGTACCGATCTTCGCACACGCGACAACAACTCAAGCGTACTCTGCATCCAACTAGCCGACGCTCAACGCCGTCTCGAAAAAACCATGCAAGAGCAAGTAGAATCTCAACGCGCAGCCGATCAGGAGAAGGGTAACCTCAACGAAACCATCAACTCTCTTCGTGCCGATCTTCGCACACGCGACAACAGCTCAAGCGTACTCCGCATCCAACTGGCCGACGCTCAATGCAAGGCCGATGGTATCAACCATGCACACGACCAGATGTACCAATGCCAATCCCTCTACACCCAGGGATGCATACAAAGTGCTGCGGAATGTCTCCTCGAGTTCGCGAATGTCGCATATGAGGATGTCAGAACCAACAAGTTTATCATCAACTGGCTTATTGGTGAGTTTCGGCGTCGCGCGTTATAATAGTGTATTCAATCGCTTCCATCAGAGTTTACCCACCGATGTATTGCTGCGCTAGAGATAGTTGGAGACGAGGCATCAAACGCAGATAAATGCGACGAAGCCATCGCGACTTACTCTATTGCGTTGTTGCTCGGCCCCACAATGCCGGACACTATAATGTCTAAATGGGCGAACATGACGTTGAAACGTGGCTCAGCGTATGAAGCATCGAGTGCTGCAACAAAGGTATACTCTCCGCGATAGTACGAAGATGAATAGTGATTCTTATTTGGTGTAGTTCAAGGTTCCGAGGTTTATCGTCTACCGCATCATTTGCGACAGTCTAGAGCGGGACAGTCGCCTCGTGGAGGCGGTTGAGTGTTTCCAACAAATGCAGAGTGAGCTGCCTGAGGATGCAGGTGTGCCCGATGAACGAGAAAAATGGGAATCCGGTGGGTGGTTACAGCCGCAATCATCCACTACCCTTGATACCCTGACATTGAGCATCAGACTTCAAAGCGCGCTGTATGAAGGCACTAGAAAAGAATGGAGATGTCGCCATGGACTCTGCGTTATATGAAGACGCTGTTACCCATTACTCTACAGCACTGTTCCTCGATCCCTTATCGGCAGTCCTGTTGACCAAGAAAAGCAAAGCACGAGATGGATCGTTGCAGGACGCCAACGCGGTACGTGTAACCTAATTTACATGAGAGCAAATAGTCAATACGCACCTAGGCGATGAAACGCCGTCGCCAGTCGAAGATGGAAAGATGGGCGGGTTGGTGACGGAACTGCGGACATCCTCGAAAACTGTTGACTCGGTCATGATGCTCTACGATTGAGCTCTACAATCGAGTCATCGTTCTCCCATCCCCATTTCTGGTCAGCCGCCACTCGAACTTGTCTTGCGTCATGTTTCGGTTGAAAGGTCCATTGGTCCCAAGTGATGATCCCCCCAACGTATTTATCACACCACGACATCTGTCTTTGGAGATCAAGGCAATGGAGGACTTGTCTAGGCTGGACAATCTGGTGTTCGTACATCCGTGGCTCCGGTGCCTTCTTGATGCTGCCCTTCCATTTGAGGATGGCGCCGAACTGTCCCCACTCCACAGTGATCGCGATTCGGATGTGCCATTTACCGATCCGTGCCCTCCCTCATCATATACCGCCGCATCTACACCATACCCCACGGGTCGACAAGCTCACTAGAGCATTGCGGCTTCCCAGGCGTCTCAGATAGCATTTCGGTGCGCTACTGCTCGTCCCTCTATCCCACCACGAATATGAGCGCGTTGCGTCTGATCATCTTATTGTCGTGCAATTACTTAAGGACATTTCACTGCGCTATCTAGCACAGAAGATACGGACGCTAGATGTCTTGTAGTTGTTTTGCTGCATACCATCCTTTCGTTTTACCCCGTGTGGTGCACCTATGGCCAGCGGGAAAAGGTCGCTCAAAGCCACTATCTTTCCTGATTCCAACGACGCTGATGTTTGTGGACCACCTTTTCTTCTTTCTTTCTGTACTAAATCGTTCTGCATTTCACTTGTGTTCATGTAATTTTCCCGCGTGGCCAACTTGCGTGAACAGACTGTCGTTCGCTGTCGGAATTATCGACAAGTCCGCTAGCGGGTGGTTATCGAATGCACTGTTTTTCGAATTTGTCTGATGATGAAGGGTGGGTAAACCGTGTGTCGAGCACAACATGAGGTGATTGTGGGGATGTGAATTGATCCGATAAGGAGACACGTGTATACCAGGCAACATTAATGTCGTACCAGCCTGAGGGATAAACAACCACCAACCTTCATTCCATCGATCTGCTACCTAGGCGTGTATGTTTTCCAACCTGCTCTTCTGGCGAAGGAATGGTGAGTACAGTGCGGAATGAAAGAACAATGCTGACGAGAACGCAAGGTCCGAGCGATTCTTCCAGCCCGAGCGTCGTCCACCAACGGAAAGCAAAACCGATCGTGATCGATGGTCGAGATTACATATATTCCGTTGCGGTCCTCACTGATGGGAAGGACGTCGTGAGCGGCGACGAAGGAGGGAAGCTTCGGCGCTGGCGCATAGAAGATGGCAAGGCGGTGGGGGCGCCAATGGATGGGGAGAGTCATATTTTCAACATTGGAGTGTCACGAGATGGAAAGCTGATCGCCGGTGGGACGATAAGGGGCTTGGTCATGGTGTGGAATGCACAGACTCACTCCAAAGTGACCGAGTTCGAAGCGCATCGCGATTGGGTACGTGCTGTTGACATCTCGCCCGACGCCACGAGAATCGCGACCGGTTCCAGTGACAAAACTGCTTGCGTCTGGTCGCTGTCGACTGGCGAAAAACTGCTCGGCCCCTTGAAACACCACAGTACCGTGGTGGCAACAAAATTTTCACCCGACGGACGCCGCATCGCCACTGCCACATACTATGGCTCTGTTCGGACCTATGACAGTCGGAATGGCAGCCTCCTCATCGAGTTCCCGGTCCAAGTCTACTCGCAGTCGAACCAGTCCCTCGCCTGGGCCAGTGATCAGCAACTCCTCGCCTTGTCACACGATGGCTACATTCACCACGTCGACGTGTCCGCCAGGACCACACTGTCGAAATGGCTCATTCACAGCAGTGACCGTCCCACATGCATCGCCCTGGCAAGCAATGGTAGATTTGTTGCAACTTCCGCAGGCTCATCGGTCTCTTTGTGGGATACTACAACACACGAGCAAATTGGAGCTGTCATCGCGTACAGTCATCCCACCTGGTCCATGGCCATATCATCAAACTTCGCCCTCATAACCAGTGGAGACACGAGAATGACCCTCCAGGCACTGTGTGGCACCGTCCCCCCTCACTACTTGGACGATGTGGTAAACACAAACCACTATTGGCGGTTACAGACCCCCCGTACGCAGGAAATTCAGCTCACAGAAGTGGCAAAAGTCGACGGCAGTCCAGGTACGTCCATACGCACCCTGCTCCCAGTTGCTAACACCCGTGTCTATCAGACGGGAGAGCTGCGGATCTCGAGAAAACCATACGGGAACTGCACAGCCAGCTTGCCGAATCTCAACAATCCTGTCCGGAGAGAGATACTCTTATACACTCCCTACGTGCTCCAGAGGAGAGCTCAAGTATGTCCCCCACTGCCGCGACGCATATTTCCTTGATTCACGTGTACTAGACAGCAGGATCGCGTGTCTCGAAAAGACCAACCAAGAACTCCGCGACAGGCTCGCCGAATCTCAACGCGCAGCCAATCAGGAAAAGGATGACTTCAACGAAACCATCAACTCTCTTCGTACCGATCTTCGCACACGCGACAACAGCTCAACTGTACTCTACATCCAACTAGCCGACGCTCAAAGCCGTCTAAAAAAAACCATGCAAGAGCAAGCCGAATCTCAACGCGCAGCCGATCAGGAAAACAATGACCTTAACGAAACCATCAACTCCCTTCGTGCCGATCTTCGCACGCGCGACAACAGCTCAAGCGTACTCTGCATCCAACTGGCCGACGCTCAACGCAGAGTAGATGGTATCAACCATGCACACGACCAGATGTACCAATGCCAATCCCTCTACGCCCAGGGCCACATACAAGGTGCTGCGGAATGTCTCCTTGAGTTCGCGAACGTCGCACATGAGGATGTCCGAGCCAACAAGTTTATCATCGACTGGGTTGCTGGTGGGTTTCTGCGTTTTGCATTGGGATAGAGTCTCTAATTGCTACCATCAGAATTTACGCAGCGATGCATCGCTGCGCTAGAGATAGTTGGAGATGAGGCATCATACGCCGATAAATGCGACGAAGCAATTGCAGCTTACTCTACCGCGTTGTCCCTTGGCCCCACAGTCCCGAACACTATAATGTCCAAATGGGCGAACGTGATATTGCAACGTGGCTCAGCGCTTGAAGCATCGAGTGCTACAAACAACGTATACTCTCCGTGACGTTTCAGAGATGGGTAGTGACTCTCTTTGGGTGTAGTTCAAGGTACCGAGGTTTGCCGTCTACCGCATCATTTGCGACATTCTGGAGCGGGACGGCCGCCTCACGGAGGCTGTCGAGTGTTTTCAACAAATGCAGAACAAGCTCCCAGAGGATGTGGGTGTGCGCAATGAGCTCGTGGGATGGGAACTCGGTAGGTGGTTGCAGCTGCAAGCATCCGTAGCCCTTGATATCCTGACATTGAGCGCCAGATTTCAAAGCGCGCTGTATGAAGGCATTAGAAAAGAACGGAGATGTCGCCATGGACTCTGCGTCATACGAAGATGCCGTTGCCCATTACTCTACAGCACTGAGCCTCGATCCTATATCGGCAGTCCTGTTGACCAAGCAAAGCAAAGCACGAGCTCGATCATGGGAAGATTCGTTGCAGGATGCCAACGCGGTACGTGCAACCTAATCTACATGAGAGTAAATAATCAATACGCACCTAGGCAATCAAACGCCATCGCCAATCGAAGATGGAAAGATGGGCGGGTTGGTGACGGAACTGTTGACTCGGCCATGATGCTATACGATCGAGTCGTTATTCACCCATCTCCACCTCCCGTCAGCCGCTTGTCTTCAAGTTGCATCATGTTTCTGTTGAAAGGTCCATTGGTCCCAAGTGGCGATCCCCCCAGCATGTCTACCACACCATGACATCTGTCTTTGGGACGGTGGAGATTAAGACAACAGTGGACTTGGCTAGCCTGGACGGTCTAGTGCTCGTACATCCGTGGCTCCCAGTGCCTTCTTGACATTTCCCTTCCATCTGTGGATGATGCCGAACCATCTTCAGTCGATGGCGATGGCGATTCAGATGCACCGTTCACCAATCCACGCCATTTTGATACTGACTGTACTTTTTTACGTTCGTCGATCAAGTTGCTTAGGGGGTGTCGATGAGAGTGCAGAGATAATAGCTTGCAGGTGACTCTTGTTTCGTCTGCCTATAAACAATCACATATGCAAATGCTTTGATCTGCACTCCATTGCGTGATCTCGTGAGAAGTACTGAGTTGTTTCAACCTCTTGTTTCAAAGATGACATGTTCACTCAATGCCGCACGCTGGTGGG
>JBBPRB010000308.1:0-18611 GCA_038092815.1 Hortiboletus rubellus
CGTCCGAGCCAACGCCCCGAGGGAAAAGAAGGACGAGGAGCTGGCAATGGCCGGCATCCACCGTCGCCATCGACGCGCGGGGGGAAAGACGAGGAGCTGGCAATGACCGGCATCCACCGTCGCCATCGACGCGCGGGGGAAAGACGAGGAGCGGGCAATGACCGGCATCCACCGTCGCCATCGACGCGCGGGGGGAAAGACGAGGAGCTGGCAATGACCAGCATCCATCGTCACATGTCTGAGTCAATGCCCCGAGGGAAAAGGACGAGGAGCTGGCAATGGCCAGCATCCATCGTCGCCGTCGACAGGCTGAGACAAGGTTCAAGTTAGCATGTGACCGTGACGTATCTCGGGTAATGGCGGACTTTGAATGCACACCTCCAACAGGACTAACCTAATTTAGTATGTATGTATGTACGTACATGATACATCCGTGTTCTTTGGTCTCCAGGTCCAAACTCCGGAGTTCGGCAACGGTACCGAATGCGCGACTTGGTTCTTGCAGACAACTGACGCGAAACACGCAGGCGTGCAGGCTCAGGCTCGTTGCTCTGTGCAGCGCGCCCATGTTTTTAATGCTGCCATGACCATCTCGACTGCCGACTAAAATAATCTGAAGAGGAAATCGTCTTGTTTTGGTTTGTGACTTAACTCAAGTTGCATTCCATATATTAACCTCGAGCCTGAGTTCTTGCATTCCTTTCTTGCAGGCTTCTGATCTGGTAAGTCATTTTTCACCTGGCTGATCCTCAACTACCATGGCATCCCCCTCACGCCCGCAGCCTCTCACGACTCCAGAGGAAGCGTGACTCACCCTTTCCGTCTTCTTGCTCGTCGTCGGTGTTTTTCAGTGGGGTTCAGTCTTGCATTCTAAAGTGGTCGGTCAGCGTCGACCGCGATGGGGTATTGATGAAGAGTCGACACATACGTCTACTCGCCCACGTGCCAGAGGTGATGGGTGGTCGCTTGCACGCCTTCCACTCGCGGCGGTCAATGTCTTCCGCGTTATCGCTTTCCGCTGGATACTCGAGTTTGGCATGTACGACCTCAAGGTGGCCGATATTTTCCTCACGCTGGCGTACTTTGCCTTTCTTCTTGCCTGAACTTTCAGAGGCGGTGAGTCACCAAACAGATCCTCCTCCCGTTGCCACGTGATTCATCTTTGATAGTTGAAAAGCTCGAGATTACAAAGCTCAACATACGGAGTTGGAGTGGCCGTGCAGGTATTCTCGCTGCGAGTCAGTTTCCTCTTGTCACGGCTCTTGGCACTAAGCACAATATCGTGTCCTGTGGGTGTTCTCTAGCTCCGTTCTCCACCTAACACTAAACTCCCTCTTTGCAGTCGTCACCGGAGTTGGACACTTGGCTAAACTACCTTCACCGTGTCACAACACGGTCGTGTTTCGTATTATTATTATTATTTCACGCTGGCGGCGAAATATACATCGCAGGAAGGTATGCTGATCGTGCAGTCGCTGCAAATATGTATCCTTGACCGACTTTCTAGTGTCAACATTTCCAACATGTTGTTAGAGAAACCACATATTCGTCTTGGTATAACGGCCGTAGTTTCGCTAACCATCCTATTGATTGTATCTCTACGTGGAATTCGCACCAAGGCATATGAAGTTTTCTTCTACGCGCATCTCGTTGCGGTGTTGTGAGCGACGTCCTAACTCTAATTTGGAAAGCTGTAGGATAGTGTCGCACCCATGGGCAACTGTAGGATCAGTCGGGATGTCAAGCTGGCAGCAATCAGGCTTCATGAACGTGGACTTGTTCGTCTTCAAGACATCCTGGAATGTTGTGGTTTCTCAGAGCGCACATTCTAACGTCGGACTCGCCCACTCACAGCGGTACCGCCAGCTCGTCTCATAAGTTCTCAGCGCGTAGGAACCACACTTGAGCAGCGGAGTGATGGTAGTTGCCCACACAATGCACTCGTAGCTACGAGTCCTCGCATCAACAGCTCTCTCTCCCCGATTGTTCATTTATCACCTCTGGAGCCATTCAATGATTCGACTCCTGCAGGTGGCTCTCCTAAGAGGCCGGCTCGCTCTATTGTGCATGGCATCAGACCTATTCACCAGGATATCGAGAATGGAGTGTATCCTAGCCGGTGATGTACGGGTCTGCTCGGTCTCTTGTTCATTCTTCTCTGAATTATCTTGTCGCTGTCTAGTCCAGCTAGCGTATCTTCTCCACTGATTGGCGGTCATCAATCACGCCGGCTCAGCCTATCTGGAGCAAGTAACCTTCGCCCATCTCTTCGCGCCGAGCACACCGGAGATAACAGCTCTTTCAGTGATACGGAAATTGGCCCACTCTATAGGAACACACAGGCTACAATGGTAGCGCTCCTCTTGCCGCTCAGCAAATTCGGACCGAAAGAACTTTGGGTGCAACCACTCAAGCCCAAGTAGGTGCAAGCTCCCACGAAAGGAGGCCTCATACTCGACCAGCACTTCAGGACTCCTCGGTCCAGATGCCACCGATACGTGTGACTTCTCATCGTACAATCAGACAATCGCCGGTCAGCGTGGAAAGGGAGGTTGACGATTGTTTCAAGTTGTGACACTCTCTCTGGTAGCACCTTGTATTGATCACTCTCTAGTGAGGTTTCACCAACGATATTTGGTGTCGATCATAATCGTATGACCCAAGGCCCAAGAGCTCAAGGCAGTAGTAATGCTGTCATCACTGACCTGCGCCGCTCGGTGGTCGCGGTACTGGTCCAAGGGCGACAGGTCAGCGCACCTCCAACCCTCTAGCCCACGCGCTGCAGTGTCACCAATCGGCCTTTCTCCTTACATCGATAATCACGAGTTTCCCGAACCCTCACGCATTCAAATAATGCCTCTTTAAGTCAGTGTCGAGGCCCGCCACAACCAACTCAGCCCCTACGAAGCATTATCGGGTAAACGGGAGTGGTCTTCTAGCACTACTCATGCCATTTCCTCCTCGCCTGGGACCCAGGTGTACTCCCTGCCGTCGCTCCAAGTTGTGCTGATGGTTTTCCGGTCACTGCGCAAGGGTCTCCACACATTCAAATAATGCCTCTGGAAGTCAGTGTTGAGGCCCGCCTCAGCCAACTCAGCTCCAATGCAACATTGTCGGGTAAACGGGAGTTGTCTTCTAGCACTATTCACACCACTTCCTCGCCCCGGGCCACGGCTGTAGTGGCTGCCGTCGCTCCAAGTTGTGCTGATGATTCTCTGGTCGCTTCTCCTTCTCGTTTTGTCGTGGACTCCGATGAAGGTGATAAGGACAATGTCGTGAGAACGAATCCAAGGATTTCAACGTTCCATTAACGGTCGTTGAAGGCGGGACATCATTGGCGATAGACAAGTGCTGCAAAATGGGCCACGCCCTCGCCATTTCGTCATGTTGACGATCGTCGAGAACAAGGCCAGTACTCTGTAGAGTAAGGTGGAGCAGATGCTGAATAGATAGCAGATCACCGATTGAATGGAGAACCGATGTATAGCCGTTCGCAGCCAATGATGAGGAGAACAGACTGCTGTGAGCCGGACAACGACGTCACGGATCCAAAAAGCTCGCCGAGCTCGTCTGGCTTGACCCGGGATGCGAGATATATATTAAAAATCTGGAGCCGCGATGTGTGAATGGCTTTCAATAGCTCTAGGACGAATGGGATGGAGAAAGAATGGAGCCCAAGCGAGCAAAGACCCGAAAATGCGTCCGAGTTTGGAAGAGATAGCCTCTTGCGTTTTTGAGTGAAAGAGAGGTCCGACCCAAGCGCCAAAAGGAGGCATTTAAGACTCTGGATGGATGCGAAGACAGACAAAAAATCGGTGATCTCCAGGGGGATCACGTCCAACATCATCATTCAGTTTATGTAGGAGGACCGGACAAGTACGGCGATTCTCATAAAAACATTACCAAATATTTTATATAAGATAGTCACATGATGACCCAGACATTTGCTACCGATAAAACCCTACTCCACACTTCGTGGGAGTCGGGGATCTGTGTCCGTCCAACCGAGTGCCATAACATGGAAGTACTCACGCTCAACTGTTGGGTTCGTGGATCAGATATCGAAAGGATCTTCGAGGTCAAGATTTCAAAGATGGGGACTGTCGCCGCCCTTAAAAAAGCCATTAAGAACGAGAAACTAACGGCTTTTCGCGACGTGGATGCGGATACTCTCGATCTTTACAAGCCCGGAAATCCCGTGGGCGAACCATATAAAGAGAATCTCAGACAAATCATCCTCTTGGAGCATGCGGAACTCTTGGAGTTTGGGCCTCGTCGGTTATCAGGAGTGTTTCCAAATGTGCCACCCGAGTGCGACATTCATATTATAGTGGGTATGTAGCTATCCAAGTTTCCCCTCGCAATTGATTCTGATTCCTGTTCTCCAGATGCACCATATTTGATGATTCTTGGTTGGTTACGAGGCAGCACTCTTGACGCCGGATTTCAAATTCCAATCCGAGCGAATGCAACCATGAGTCAACTTAAGCATCACATCAGGGAGGCAGAACCAAATCTTAGAAACATAGCCGACCAGCATATACGCTTATACAGGATATCGGGAGACGAGAATGAACTCCGGGAGAGTCTTGGCAAGACGGGTGACGGTGAACCACTCCAAGGGAACACTTTGATACCCAATTTCTTGGCTGTGCCAGTTCTCGACCCTTTCCATGTTGTTGTCGAAGTTACCGGCGGTACCAGTAAGTTGACTGTTATGGCATTGCTGTATGTTGTTACAAATAATCACACTTCTGTCAGATGTCCATACAAATCTGCTGCAAGTAGGAGAACAGGACGACATGCTAACTGTATTGACTGATTGTGAGAGCTTTGTCGTTTTCTTAGTGAGCCCTTGATCGATGATATCGAAACAGCATTCAAGCGTACCACTACCATTACGTCCAAGAGTCTCACTCCTTCCCAAGCTGCAAAATCGAGCGAGTATGTTAAAATTCAGTCCGGCGATCAGAGGCTGTTGGATTGTCGTTGTGCTGAGAGCAATCCAGTCAACACAGTGGCGCCTCCTATCCAGCTGTTCAACCCAGCATTCGCACACTTCTCCAGCAAGGCATTTGACCCTGAATACAATGTACCTGATGATTTCGTCCGCACCGTCCGGGTTCTCATGTCTCAATTCGCTGTCATTCATACTAGCGAGGAGGCTCGTCGACTTCGTCTCAAATTCTTTTTGGAGGAGGCCATCCACCGCCCCCTTACGTTCGTCAGTAACTTTGATAGAACTGCTCCAGATGTCGTTGCGCTGAGTTCATGCGGAAAGTTATCAGTGTACCTGATGATTGGCGAGGAGAAGAATGAGTTTGGCGACGGAGGGTCAGATCCCTCAGTCCAAGCCGCCTTCTCGTTTCTGCGTATATTCGGCCAAAAAGAGGTGACGGCATTCATCTCACATCCATTCTCTCCTTTTTTGTTGATCCCTTGTTCGCGTAGAACAAGGAACTCCCTCTGAGATGCTGCTGCCCCGCTTTCATCGTCGCCCATGCTGGACCATGGCTTACGATTATGGGTGGTATCATCACCGCAAACTGCATCGTTCAACGACTCACGGACTTTCTCTGGGTTCCTGCCCATTCTACCCATGACGACGGCCAGTGCCGCCGAATTGCGCGCATCCTCTATGCCCTCAGAGAGTCGATCCAGCGTTTAGATTTGTGGTACCAAACCATCAAGGATGTAACACCTTTTAACCCTTCGTTTCCTGCTATCCACCCACGGTTCTTCCCATCTCCCGATACATACTGGTACGACGATGTCCCGGTCAAGTTTGCATATCAAAGACCACTCGAAAAAAACGTTTCGTGTATCACTTATCTCGCCGAGACCATCGAGGACAACCCAAAGGACATCGTCGTCAAGTTCGTCACCTCATATGGTGTAGATGCGCACCGCAAGATGGCGTCGACAGGCTTTGCGCCACAACTTCTTTACTACGGGCGAATCGACATGACCCCTGACACGCCGTCGTACGGCGACCTGCGTATGGTCGTGATGGAATATGTGTATGGATTGACGCTCGAAGATGCGTTAAAACAGAGGAAAATTCCCCCAAGATTTAAAGATGACCTCCGCGAAGCATTTGAGCAGCTCCATAGTGCTGGTTACGTGTTCGGCGACCTTCGGCAGCCGAACGTCATCGTCACACCAGAGGAAAAAGGAAAATCCACGGCACAACTGGTCGACTTTGACTGGGCCGGAAAGGAAGGCGAAGTCAAGTACCCGGTTTCAATTTCAGGCTCTATCAAGTGGCCAGAGGGGGTACAAGGACTGGATTACATTAAGAAGGAGCATGACCTTCTTATGTTGAAATCTGTGATGTCTCAATATTAATGTTGATTGCAAATCATTTGTGTTCTGTATATGTTACTACGGCTTCCCTCTGTGCCTCCGGGTGCAGCTTGGTCATACCGCGCTTGCGCCTGCTTCAGCTCGTCCTGGAGCGATACTGTAAACACAAGCCGTTCTTTATCCACCCGCTCCCTCGTCTCCACGCTGGTACGTAGTCGTCGCTCGAGAACAGAGACTTGCCCGACAAGCTCTTCCGTCTCTCTGATTCGACACTGCTTTGCAGGCGAAATAGGGTAATGGTACCGGAATCTGCAGGCGGTGGCAGGTCAGCCGAAGTTTCAAATATTGCGGCCGGATGATGGACTGCAGGAGAAGGGGTTACGTTGGGAAGAAGAACCTGGGAAATTGAAACACAGCCAGGAGGAGAGGGTAGGGCAGATAGATTAGGAGTCTCTGGGACCACCTGAGGTAAAAGGAGCAACGACGTCCGCCAACCTGCCCTCCAGGTCCCCTTGCGCGAGAACTCGGGAGCTGTTGACCACCACCTGCTCCCAAGAAAAAGCCGAACTGCACTTTTGATCACTGCCACGGCCTTTCGGCCACAGTGCTGGCGAGCTCTCTAATTCAGAGGTAGCGGCGACAAATATGAAAGGTCGGCACAAGTTGGTAGGAGGCTGGACGGACGGGGGGGAGTCTAAAGCTCTGAGTCCGTGGATTGATATTTCGTTGTACCCCGGTGAATAATGCCAGAGGGCCGAATTCACATCACTCCGATATACATTAGGTAAACAGCCTTCCCGTAATCCTTTTGACTTATCTACGGGGGGTCAAGATCGGGGTCTCCGTTAAACAAACTCTCATTTTATTGGACATATACGTTATGTATATACATTCTATGGGTTTGGTGTGTAATTTATACTTTCCGGCACCGCACAACGGAACACTTTTGGCGTTCTGACTTGTAGGAAACCATTCCCGGTGCGACGAGTACTTTATTTTCTGTACCATACATCGTGATTCCAATTGCCAGTTTCACTGCAATGTTCGTGGTGAACCGCCGACAGTGCATTGTTCGAGCAATAATGGCATTCCTATGCTGCCGTGTAGAGCTCTACATCAGGCTCCACGTGGGTCATGACCATTTATATGAAACTTATTGCCACTGTAATGCATAGTACTGCGACATGCAACCCATGCCCGGAATGAGTTTATGCGGGGAGACGATCTCGATACGCTCGAGATCATCCCCACTATCCCCAGTCAATTCGGTTAACTAGACATTTGGCCACCGTCATGTGCGCGTATGCGTGCCGAGGATGCCGGATTTTCAACGACTTCGATGGACGTGTGGTTACCGTCGGCGCCCACAGGAAGGATGCCGCATGCTGATGCCAGGAGGCGAATGTGACATAGTGCTCGGATGTGACGGGAGGCAGAAGCCGATAGTGACTGTTGACAGCCATAGGGAAGGACGAGGAGCTAGAAATGACCAGCATCCATCGCTATCGTCAACGCCGACGAGGAGCCAGCAATGACTGGCATCCATTGTCTGCATCAACGACCCAAAGTAAAAAGGAACTTGAAAGGACGAGGAGCCGGCAATGACCGGCATTCATCGCCACTGTCAACGCTGACGAGGAGCCAGCAATGACCGGCATCCATTGTCTGCATCAACGACCCAAAGTAAGAAGGAACTTGAAAGGACGAGGAGCCAGTAATGACTGGCATCCATCGTCGCCATCGACGCTCGCATGTTTGGTAGTACAAGCCGAACGTTGACGTGGAAGGTCAACTTCAAGTGGAACGCGCGGATCGCATGTGTTGGCATGTTTGCCCTCCACGAGCACACGCGGCACGTGATCAGGTCGCGTTGGTGCCACCGCGTTGGGCGTCCAGGAAAAGATGGGCATCCCCCACAACCCGGACACCATCATTTTGAAGATTCCAGTAATTCATAAGACACTCTCCTCAAAACAATTTATTTGATACGGTTATTTGGACCGACTGTACAAGCATAGGTCCAGTGCCACTGCGGTGGCAGGTCTGACATGATGTTGCCGGACCTCCTGCCCGCTGCTATACCCCTCCAAAAAGGCATCTCCACCATCTGTGCCGCTAAAACTTAACCAAAGAACGTAAATTTGCAGCGTTCAATTCGAGAAATCGTATAAAACATTGCCCAGCACAGGCGTTGGTGGATGCGTACTGCTGTTCGAGACGTACAGCGTCGCTGGTCCGCTCCCAACATCTGTGATCTCCATGGAACACACCGTGCCGTCGGCTCAAGGGATTCGTTCCTGAAGGTACTCCATTCGTCGGTCGATAGCGTGATGAGTAGCGTAATGAGCAGTAAAGCAAAGAATTGATGGCTCACGCGGCCTTAGCTTACGGCAATCGATCGCGACTCCAGCGCCAAGTGTCCTCGGAAGTTCCGGAAGTAGCTGGGTGGTGGGTCTGCTCGGGCTCTCGAGTAACCGAACAACCCACAGTGGGACATGTATGGGATGTCAAGACGACGATGGGGACAGAAAAATCATACCACTACAGAGCGTCTCTGAATCGGATACACTCCAAAAGTAGGTCGGCCGCCTCCACTATATCATCGTCTCCCGGCAACGCACTCTGGATCCGTTTCACATGCCACTCCGCTAGTTTTGGATTAGCTCCGGCGTTGACCAACCGAAGCGCGTGCTGGAGGCTGAGGACGCTACACGCCAGCTCAGGCTTGTCCTTGATGAGCTCGAGGAGGTACGTGAAGTGAAAGTCGACGATGGGATGGCTGAGCGATCGCGCGCGCTTGCGTGTGGGGCCATCCTCCGCGGCTTGTTGTGCGGGACGCTTGTTGCTCTGTGCCGACACCTAGACAAAAAGTAGAGATAAGTCAAGCGTTCAGGGTTTTAGATGTTCGGGATCCTCCACTCACTTGAGTGTTCGTTCCCTGACCAGAGATGCTTTGGTTTCCCGGGACCGACAAGCTTTGGCCCGACGTGTTTTGGCTCGAGGTGTCTCGGCCCGACTTGTTTTGGCCCGACGCGTTTTGGCCCGACTTGTTTTGGCCCGACGCGTTTTGGCCCGACTTGTTTTGGCCCGACGCGTTTTGGCCCGACGCGTTTTGGCCCGACGCATTTTGGCCCGACGTGCTGCGGGTTGACGCGCTGCGGCCCGACGTGCTTTTGTTGGCTAGCAGACCACGACCAGGTTAGGTGGTTCGAAGACTTGAACCGATCGAATGCTCGCCTTTTTCTTGCACCCTCCTCTCCTTCCACTCTTGGACTAACTCCAGCGTTGCTTCCAAGCCTCGAGGGGCCACTGGCCACACGAAGTCGATACGGTCGCCTTCCTTCGTCATTTCAGACGTGTACGAGAGGGCGTCACTGACGAGCTGTGGAAGAGAAAAAGGTCGGTGGCAACGATGTCGGCGGGTATTTGAGATGCGCACCATACCTGCAGGTAGTTCTTGGCATCCTGGCTCAAGGAATTTCCTTCCCTGACGATATACCCTGTGATGTCCTTCTGCAAGGATGCAAACTCGGCGATGTCGAAGGATGACGACATGCGAATGCGTGGGGCGAAGGTGTGAACAGCACGACCGTGACGCTTGTGGGCCTCGCGTCCGTTACGTAAAGTTCCACCTCGTCGTATTTGATAACGAATCCAGTTTGCCGAGTTCAAGTTTAGTTCCAAGCGAAAACACTCTCACCTGTCCGATTCGAACGCCTTTGCCCTCGTCATGAACACGTCATACCAAATGGATGACGATGTTCTTGTGGCTACGGCACGCATACAGGCAGCCCTAGAAATCGTTCCTCGCATCGTAGGCCCAAAGAAAGTCTGGGGACCCTGGATGCGGGATCACCTCAAGGTTGAAGAGGTACGCAGTTCCGCGTTTCCGGGAAAAACTATGTCTATATGTGTCTTGACCTTTTTAGAAAAAGATCCCCATGGCGAGTCCCAGCTATCCACATCCCAAGCTTCTCGGAAGCCTTAAAGGCATGTTGGGGAACCACCACAGGAACGGCATGGGGGTAGACACGCTGTTGTTTGACGCAGTGCGTGCGGACGATCCTTCCGTGAGCGGAGAAGAGTACGTGGACGTACCCTCCGGGTCGTTCCCCAAGGTTAATGGAGCTGACTTGTGGTGGCAAGACTTGCCACCGGAAGGTGAGTACGCGAATTCTGGCTTACATGCCGTGAGTCCTCTTGACGCATTCACATCCGTGCCCAGTAAGCTTGCAGGTGGACACACCACCCACGGTCCCTTCGCAGGTCGAGGGGCAGTCATCGAATGCACCAGCTCAGGGATCATCGGGGCTGAAACTGAAGCTGAAGCGGGCTCGATCGTCTGTGACAGCGAGAGACACAGCAGTCAGAACGGATGGTGGTGAGCTTATTCTTGCAGAATTCGACGTTCATGGTGCGACGTTGGATGGTAATGTAGCATTGACGGTCACCACAAGACCAGCGGCCAGCCAGGGTCCCTCCCACGCAGACAACGGCAGCGAAAGTATGAGGCCTGCCGGGGGTCGGAACGGCAACACGCGAACGCCGGAAGATGAAGGCAGCGGACTCCGTGAGAAGAAAAGGAAGAAGTTCAAGTCGCGGGAGTTTGTAGATACGGACGAGGACGAGGATGACGTCCGGGTCGGCCCATCCAAACGCTCGGGCACCAGACACAAAGTGAGGGTGGTTTCGCCGGAAGCATCGGGAGACCTGGAAGGCGTGGGTTCCAGGGTGAGTTGACCAGGTTCAGCATTCCACTGTGGCTGACTTGGACGTTCTCGAACAGGTCTGCGACGCATGTAAGACCCGTGGTTCCGAATGCTCGTGGATCTCGAGCGCTAAAAACAGTAAACGGGCGTGTCAGGCATGTGTTTCCGCAAAAACCCGATGCAAGGTCGAAGGTGAGTCAGGCGACACTTTCATCGCATGATTCATTCTCTGAAGAGTAGCGCAGGGCTGCCTGCCATTCGCCGTCCGCGAGGAAAGACGGCCTTGGCACATGAGGCTGCTTCCAAGCCGACCATTGACAGGGAGGAGTGGAGGGACAAAATGGATGCGCGTATGACTTCCTTGGAGAAGGCCAACTCTACGTTCGCGTCTCATATTTCAGATTTGAGGACCGAGCTCAGACGTTTGAAGCAAGAGAAGCCCAGGCGTTGAAGGGGGACGTCCCTTCGTCCCTTTGTGTAGTTTTGTGATGGTAGATCAAGCGTGACATTTTAATGCATTTCTTGGTTCCGAAACGACGCATTTGGATGGATCCAATTGGAAGATGAAGACGGTGCCGGTGTTTGCATTCATTCAACGCTCATATCACGCCCACAAAGTCCCTGGACTACCTACCCAGGGAGACTGCTTGCACCACGAACCTAGGCGGTCCTCGGGGTTTGTCCGATCAAGCCTCAGCATGTTCGGCTACGCACGCAGCGATTCTCAAGTTCCGCATACCGAGCGCGAGGGTCATTCCGACAGGTGGGTGGGCGGGTGCCCGGGAGCACCGGATGCACTAGGCTTGTGTTTGGTCAAACTTTGTTCTATTCACGACATCCATCGCTATTTTTTTGCAGGCTCGTCACGGCCCCACCGTAACTCCGTCCGTAGTATGGGAGCCAAGGACTCGGTTCTCGACCGAGAGTCGTGGGGCGTGGGGGAGAGTGTGGAAAACCCTCGTTCTATTCTTCTCGGTGTCCTCGGAAGATCTGATCAACGCCAACCAACTTTCTCCCATAAAACATTTCAGACCGAGATATGCCAGTATATTTAACGGAGACGAAGTCGCGGGTTTTAAGTAAGGTTTATTGTAGCCTGTTCCGGTGTAATATTATGTTGAAAACAACGCCACAAAAATGCAGGGCCACCGTATTTACGGTCACAATTTACGATTTTTCGTTTGAATTGGACGGGAACATCATGCAGGGTTGATAAGACTCGGAGGAGATAGCTCTGCCCCCGCTAAAGGGTAAGCAATTTGTGTTCATTCGACGTACCTGGCCTCCCGAAACCGCTGCGCTGTTACAGAGACTCCACGACCATGTCACCCAAAGTAGTCTCTTCCGCCCGTCAAATGCTAGAACTGTCAGGTGTGCGCTCTGCACAACCAACTCGACGCCAACACCGTCCAATCGACTCGCTGAAAGCTGGTGTTTCAATGCCACCAGAGCCTCTCGGAGAGGCTTCAGGACCATCTTTGGACCTGCGGTCAGCTCTGGAACTGAGGGAACCGTCGAGAAGGTGCATAACGGTAAGCTGTCTGCGAGATGTGGTTTTTTAATTCGTTCCTCGCATTAGTCTCGCCACATTTTCGTGCGTTGCATACGATGAGATCTGTAGGCTCATGTAATCCTACAGAGGTGCAGCGGCTGCAATGACTACGGTGATTTGATCTTGTGTCAAGAAAGTAGCTGCATGCTCGCCTTCTGCTGTGATTCAACGACGGATGCAGGAACATTGGTGAGAGGATGTCTCAGTGCGAGTGAGATGGATGCTCTCCAAAGGAGGAGAGAGAGATTCATCTGCCCTGTGTGTTCAATTAGAAAAAGGGTACCATTTCATGTGAGTCCAGGCTTCCTGGAGCGTCATTCAGATGACATACATTTCTTGTTCAGCTGACATATCGGGGAAACCAAACGCGTCTTCTACATGCCGAGAGCACCGGCTCTTTATTGTGGATCTCTCTAGCTTCGGAGGAATTCGAGAATGTCCCTCTTCGAGACCAACTGAAGGTATCGCTGAACGGCATATATGGAAGAGACCTTTGGGAACGACTAGTAAGACGGGAGATCATCTTGTCTCGTGCGTCCGAATGACTTTCACCATACGCAGGTATGTTTCAATCAGGTCCATCTTGGGAAAGGAGGACCGCATAAAACCAGACAAACTTGTCCAGAGGTGGAGGATATTCCGGTGTTGATCACGGTGGAGACTCATAGCGTGATCGAGACTGGAGAAGTTACATGCGGAACAGGAACCGGAACCGACTTGTTATCCAAGGTGAGCAATCGTGGGCGGATCTGGTTTATTGACGATTCTGATACCTGCTTGCAAGGTGGTAACTCGATACTTTTCAGACAAGTTGGAAGAATACGTGCGTTCGTCAAGAAGTCCTCTGAAAGGGATGATAGCCTTGTTTTGTGGACCGACGTTTGAGACGGAGAACAGTAGGAAGGATCTGGAGAAGTTGATGAGAAAGTAAATTTCCACGTTTGACCGTACTGCAAACAGAACACAAATCACTCACTCTGTTTAGATTGAAACTGACATTCATCCTCGGCTTTTCAGCGACGTCCGTGATTCCTTCGATGATTGCAGACACCCTGAATAGCTTTTGCACGGCCGTGTATTGCAAGAGCATGTCAGTGATGGCTGGGTTCATCGAGGTATTCGGAGGGAAAAGAGAATTTCTAAGTCAATGTCCGGTTGTTCTCATGCAACATGACTCTGAGACCCAGGTGACCAGTAAAGAAAGCATGCTCACGTGAGACTCCTGTCTAACTCAGGCACATCCTAGCTTATTTCGATCGAGATGATGGCGTATGGAGCCCTCAGCCACAGCCCATGGGGAGTTCCAAAACCGGAGTGTCCGAGATGCAGGACGAACCTCAACGTGCAGGCAAAGATCAAAAAGAAGGGGGACAAGGTCAGATGGTCGTGTGTATGCAAAATGGTCAGCGAGGGGTATTCAAAAATGCCGTCCTTTGTCCGGCGGGTTCCCGCAAATTGGTTGAGGGACATTTACTTGGTAAAATATCCGCTTCCAGAAAGTCCTTACCAAGTAACCTGGAGAGAAAAGGATGTAGGTTTGGGTGACATTTAACACAATTATATATTCAAAGGATGAGATAAATGCGATCACAAGTGTGGGCATACTGTGCATGCATGCAAGTTGATGCATGATCGACTCCTCAGTCTCCCCTTGCCTTACGGAGGCGCGCTATTATGGGTAACTCAAGTTAGGGCCCTCGGCATCACTACCGCTCCCAAAGGCTGTGGAATGGTTCTTCCGGTAGTTTGACCCAGGGATTTGGTTGCGCGTTTGACCCTGCTTTCATCTTACAACCTCCGTTGTACCATTCGCAATCCTTCAAGTCCATGATTATACGTAAAGTACCGCTAAATTAATGCAAGTCACCCACAGCCCCTGTGTGAATTCTTTTCCTCTCTTGGATTCCAGAAATTGTGTCGATATTGGGCATTTTTCTCTCGGCAATGAACCTTCTTCAACAAGAGGAGCACCCCGTGACTGTAAATCAACCCAGACTGTTTCCGAGGTTTCCCGCGCCATTCCGGACCCGTTGCGCAACTCCTGTCCCTCACTCATTTCAGGGCATACTCGTCATGCATCAAACTTTTCCCTTGTGACGTGGGGCCACAGTACGACATTCCCGCCGTGTTTCTACCCTTGCGTACGTGCAGCGTTGGGCTTTGGTCCTGTTCCCCTTATTTTTCACTTTTGTTCAACAGGGATTTGTGGGTTTTGCGATAAGGGTCCGAGTCGCGTGAAGTACCCGAGTTCGATCGCCCACGCTGCTGAGCTCCCAGTCCAGTTTGCTTCCCCCAGTCGACACTCTCTCACTGACTTCCATCTGAACGCCATCACCATGACCATAGAAATCGTCATAAACATAACCTACAAAACTACCAAATCGACGAGAAAAATTCTCGGCTATGGCGACGGAAGCACCGGAAGCACCGGAAGCACCGGTTTCCTACGTGGATCGACTGGGAAGGGGATAGCGGTCGGGCGTGGCTCGTGCCCTTCGCAGGTCTGTGACGCATCCAGGATCCCTGTCTCTGAATACCTGTGGACCTCGTGCGCTCAGAATTATAAACGGGTGTGTGATACAGGGAAAACCCACGGCAAGACCAAGGTGAGGCTGGCCATCCCCCCATTGCGTTCCTTATTGGGTGAAGAACCACTCAGGGCTTCCCGAGGAAAGGGAACTGGGCCCCAAAATACCCCACTGCGGGTTAACCCTGATGTGGTGACACGGCACTTCGCCCAGTGGGACGAGTGTGCTTCATACGTGGAGAAGATGCAGAAAGCGGCCCCAGAGCATATTTCGGAATAGGTCCAAAATTTCTGCTTAGGAGGCCGAGGGCGCACATTTGCAGGGAAAGGTGTCCAAGCCCTGGCGCAGACGGTCGCATAATCTTTATAATCTTCTGTTCGTGTATACTCAATCGACTAGTACGTCGGAGTCCTTTGGCTGCGCCCTGAGGTAGGGATTCGGAAACGAAGAAAAATACAATACGAAATGAGTGAATGTCTCTCCTAAGGAACCAGAATTACTCAGGGTGTGTACAGGGCTGGATGCCTCTTTGTGATCAACGGAAGTTGGACCTGTGACACACAGGGGTCCAGCGACATCTGTTGGAGCTCTTGGAGCTTTGGGAACCACGCTCGTCCAATAGCGCGACCGTCAAGTAACCCTCGGGACTGGTACCGTACCGTAGCTCTGAATTATCCAAGCTTTTGCGACAGTCGGAACAACAGTCGGAACATTCGGAGTACCCGGACAAAGTCGTTCCACGTGAGAACGAACGTATTGAGGGGAATATACAACACGCGGAGATAACTATACGATTGTTTCAATGGTTAGCCCTCTTCAGTCGCGCGAGCTGAAGCTCCAGGTTTGCGACTCGGGTCACAAGCATGCGCTGCTCTTCCTGGACGGCTTCCAGATCTGACCGCAGGTCCACGATAGAGTCGCTCAACTGGATGGAAGACTGTGTCGGCTCATCGGCCAACCTGCCCAGCGTGATGGACTGTCTGGTCGCAGCCGTCGCCTTGCCTCGCGCAGGGCGAATGAACTTGCCTGGCCATTTCTTCAGCCAAGAAATCGAAAAAGAAAGTCCTTGGGACGACTCACCAGCGATCACACATTTGATTTTCTGTGAGGCACACCTGGTGCATGCGCGCTTCTCACCCCGAGAGGCCGAGAGATTGGAAGTAGGCCATGTGCACGGTAAAGCACGGGATTTGCATGCATCACAATCCTGGGATAATTTCAGCGTATCAGGACGCTTTCGTTTGTTTCGCCGTTTCGTGTACGACGCACCTTGAATGCATCCAGGCCATTTTGTCGGGCGGAAACGTCCTCCTTGGCTTTCCTTTTCGGACTGACGCGCGTGGAAGGCCTAGCCTCAGCGTTGCCCGTGTTTTCCGCCACTACCACTGCGACAGGCGGCTTATGATTTACGGCAACGGCTTTCTTCTTTCTATGGTGTTGCCGACCTTGTTCCAGTTCAGACGCTCGCCTTTTTCCCGTCGGATTCGAGGCAAATTTGGAACCACTGGGATCCTGGATGGCAGGGCCATCGGAAGGGCAAACGGCTTCCTCGCACTGTTCCTCTGTCATGAATGTCGTCTTCAACATCCCTACGTGACGATGCTGCACGTTTTACCTGGCTTCGTCCGATCCAAGGTCGTCCTAGATGTTCCGATGTCCTCAGCGAACAAATGCTCGAGTGCTATCATTCGAGGTCAGCATGACCACCTGGATTCCATAATGGTTGGCTAGACTTGCTTTCTTCAGTCGGGGCATGATTGGATATGGGTGGTCTGGGTTCCTCGGGAGCCCTCAAAGAGACTAGATGTCAAAATGCTAAGTGGGACGAAAGCGGCTCTAGAACGAGGCACTCACCACCTGGGGGCAGCGCTTCCCACCAGAAATCCCCCTCCCCGACATCAGGGAGTGCTTCCAGAGGTACGTCCACGTAATTAGGACCGGTGACCTCGGGATCGTCGGCGCGCACGTCATCGAAGCATAGGGTGTCCAAGGTCGTGCCGCCTTTATAGTGACGCGAGAGCATGCGGCGCAGGCTTTCGAGAAGCCTGGGGTGTGGTGAGGTGGGATTTGGTTGTGGTAATTTTATCTTTGGAAACTGAAACGATATATGTTACACGTTGCGGAACATGGCAGACAAGTTGGGTTGTTTACCACGTCCCTTGCGAGGTTGTCTCGCATCCAGGATTGCCAGGCTTCCTTTGGCTGTATGATGTGTGGAATTATTGCGAGGGCGGTGTGAACGCGGGCGGTGGTGAGTAGAACGCGAGGATCTATGGCGTAAGGTGCGCGGATGGCCATGGTGGTACACTTTGGACCACGAAATCGGACGTGACATCGTGTGACCTTCTTTGTGACAATACATGGTCAAACTACACGGCGAAACTTGGGTTGCGGAAAACTAGACAAGTTGCCAACTTCAGAGCGCCAGAAGCGACTACTGATATAGGTACCTACGAGCTCAAAGACGCGCTGTATGACGAGGTCAACCTGTTTTATTACCACTACGCCCGAAACAGGCGTGAAGAAGTCGAGGTGGTACATCACAAAAAATGCAGGGGAAATATATTGCTTTATATAGCTATATTCGGCGACGTGTGCCATGTGGTATGTAGTTGAGGCTGTCTAGCTGGGTGCGACAAAACATGCGAATGTCAATGAACTGACCTATTGACCGTCCGTCGAATCAATACAGAACAATACAGACATTGTATTCATTCAGCGAGAATACACAACATGATATTCTGTAGCTAGGATACACCAACCTACAGGTTGTATACGAGCAACTAATGTCGAACAGTGTCAACGAACGGAATACAGCATTTTACCTCGGGCTGTCCATGTGACCTCTTGGGTGATTGCAAACTTGCAAATATAGTGAAAAACGGTCCGGATTGTAGAAGGTAAAGAACTGTAGGACAGATTGGTGCTGCCTGTAGAATACTCAGTAAGTCACTAAGTAAGACTAAGGTAAATGGTCCGATGTAAGGTACTGCTTAAGTAAGCAAGTAATACCAAATATGGAATAAAGAATCCAACACTCCCCCTCAAACACAAGGGGCTAACTATTAGCTGTAAGTGTTTGTCCAAACAAAAGGAAGGATGAAATGTAATGAAAGTATACCAAAAAGTATCTTCAAAAAACGAAGGTGGTGCTGTCCGTATTGATGTCCGTAGGTGGTGGTCGCGGTGCGCTCGAGCGGTGCCCATATATGGTAAGTCGCGGCTCGGCTGCAGAGTGGCGCTGTCGAAGTGTGCGCACTCGCCTCGATCGACTCCAGTGTCACCGTCTTCACATATTGTGATGTGCGGCTGATCCTACAATATATCGAGTTAATATACAACCTTTATGGTGTGTCTGATCTGCCCAATATGGCCTCGATACGCCCGAATGACGTGGTGAGCGGTTTTCCTCGCTCAGGTCTGACTGACTCATCTAGGTTGTAACTTGAGTCGTCCTCGGCGGCGTGGTGGGTCCAGATAGTCGGTGGGCGACCTGGGATAAGCAGGAGGTGGTGC
>JBBPRB010000309.1:0-18556 GCA_038092815.1 Hortiboletus rubellus
TCGTTCGGTTGGAGGTTCGCCGCGAGGCTCAATGTCAGAGCGGGCCAGTGATCGAAACTGGCTGTCGGTGGCTTTCCGGCGGGTGATGTGGCCGTAGACGCTTTAATAAACGGAAGGACCGTCATCGATAGCGTCTGTTTTACTTGTGCTTGTGTAACTATCCCAGTCCACAACGTCACACCGTCAACAGATTTCGCCAACTTGTCAAACATGGTGTCCAACTTGGGTACTTGCGTGAAGAGGATTGGTGCGAGCGAAATCGCTTCAACAGCCGGCAATGAGAGCGACGTATGTGCATGCGCTATCGTAAAACCGTCAGAGATACTGAAACGAAAACCTGCCAGGGATGCGACTAACGAGGAAACGCTTCATAAATCAACAAATCCACTTGCGTCCTCAGCTCTGGCGCATTGACCCCCTTGAGTTCATGCGTCTACATTGAAAAACAATCAACCACTCATCGATCCGTCGTAGATCACCATCTCACCTTTCTGCCGTCCAAGAAAAAGAGAAACGTGGGCGTCGCATGAACTTGATACTCGCCTGCCAACGTATTGCCTAACCCGACGCTCAGATCGATCTTGGCAAATCCCACCCCGCCGTTCGCCCTACTCTTGCTCTTGGCAAGCTCTTCGAACACGGGCTCGATCATCCGACAGGGTCCACAGGTAGCGCTCGTGAAAAAGGCCACGATGACGCGGTGAGAGCTCAAGAGGTTGTGGAACGACGCCGGGTTCGTGGTGATGTGCATGGGCGCTGCGAGGGGGGCGTCGGGGGCTGGTAGTGTCAGCTGGGGTGAGACGGGCACAGGTGCAAGTGCAGGTGCAGGGGGTGTGGAAAGAGTACCACCGGCGGGTAAACCACCTGTCGTGGCTTGTGAGGCAACAGACTGGAGGAGATTCGCTGCGAGCGCTGGATCAGGTGACGCTGTACTCGGCGCCGCGCGAGCGGGGGGATCCCCGTTCGCAGGACGGCCGGTAAACATGGCGTCGATGATGGGCCGGAGCGCTGCCCCAAATGGCGTCGAGAGGAAATCGCTGGGCAGCGCTACATTTCCCGTCAGTGCCCACCGTCGACAGGAATCGGGAGGGAGGGTTCACCTTTGATATAAGGAGGGATACTACCCCCAGTCAGGAATCCAATACAATCATTGGTAAACGAGTTGCAGTTAAAGTCTGTCCAAGGACATTGCTCTCCTCAGTCCTCGTAGTACACCCCCGGAAAATCATCGCTCACCCAGCAGGTGGTACTGCGAGAATTGTAGGTCAGTCGACCCCGCCGTACCGTCGGGGATGGCGTACGCGTACCTTGTCTGCAGTGTAGTGTTCGCGCGTGGCGGCGAGGTAGTCGTTGAAGGTGTCTTCGTCTATCGCAGTCTCTCCCATGTCGACGATCCGAAGTGGTGATCCATACTGTGCATCATGGGGTCAGCGCCATACAGCAGCCCACGATATCATACGCACATGAGACTTTCCAGGCTGCGTGGTGGTGATCCCTTGACCGTAGAATATTTCTCTGCCAAAGACGACGACAGACGTATGCCTGCGCTTGAACGTGTACGATCAGCACCGACCCAGGACGAGTAGCCTGCGGGACAAACCACACTCCATCTATCTGGCGGCCAGTAAGCTGTAGGGAGAGCTGTCTGGCCATTCCATTGGTGAGATCGTACACATAGAGCTTTACTGGGGCGGACATGCAGGATATTGTTGCGGAGGACGTGGACGTTCTATGCGCAAAGTTGCTCGTACACAGGAACCTGGCTAGGCCGTGCCGAGCACAGACGCGCAAGCCACGAGTTCTTTCCCGAGCATTCTGGACAAAATCTGAGATAAGATAAGATAAGAAACGAAATACACATCATTGGCTATAGGTAACATCTCCCGGCTTGGCCGCCTTCATCTCCCTCGGATCGCGGTGCCGCAATACACGTCAAAGAGGCTTTCCACTTGGAATCGCATCGATGAACTCAGCGTCTCCCTTCCAAGACGCTCATATTACCTTGTTCTCTGCTACCAACTGCCATCCCGTCCACACCACGTCAAAATCACCCTTGAGAGTTTCAGGAGGAGCACTTTATGACGTTATCGCTTGATGCTCTTTCGTGTGCCTCTCCTCCAAATCAAATCAGAGTTCTCAAAAGTGGGTGAGTCTATCTTGTATACTGGATCACACTCGAGCGCTCCACCCGACTTGGTGACCCGGATACAACCAAATAACTCTCTTCAAGGCTTGCCATCGACTTTGAAACGGTCATGGTATTCAAAAACTATCAAGTAGGGGGATCTGAGTGGTGGGTCATATACCATCGTAGCAACTATCGACATGTACGCATACTAAGAAGAAAAACTGTGAAATCCCTGCTCGATTCGAGGCCAGTACAAGTAAGTAATACAATGCGAAAATCATGATTCAAATATTCACGTGGGCTGATATACGTTTTCAAGGAAGAAGTTAAGGCTCTCCAACCTCAGGCTCAAGAAACGACTGATCATACCACATCTCATACTGCCGTAAGTCAGTCCAAGTAACGGAAAATAGTGTGAAAGTACTTACTATAGGGACGCCATTGCTCACGAATACCTGGCCCGCTTCGCGGGGAGGGAGGTCAGGGCTCTCCGACCTTGTGATACGATCTGACAGTATCCGTTTCATCTCGCTCTGGATAGATGGCGGTGCTAGTGCTGTCGCTGAAAGGAGGTCCTCGAGCGGAGGGCTATACACTGACACCGCGGAAAGTAGGTATTTCACTACATCCACTTTTCCCTTCATGACTGCAACTCGCAGCGGTGTGTCTCCGTCTGAATTAGGTGTACGAGTATCGCAACCAGAAGCAACGAGGGCCTCGATGATATAACGGCGATAGGCAGTATTTTTATCACTTTGTATCGCGGTGAATAGGATGTTGTTGGGGAGTGGGATGTTCAGAGAGAGGAGGTACTTGACGGTCTTGATGCGCCCTAGACGTACAGCGATGTGGAGCGGTGTTTCTCCATTATCGTTAGGCGTCGCGGGTTCGCAACCGCACCCGACGAGAAATTTAACACCTTCAAGAGTCCATTCATCGTCACATGCGCCACTCTGAGGATAGGTAGTATTGCCGACTGAAAAATGTAACACGGTGTCTCCATTTAATGCCCTCGCTAGGACATTCGCTCCTTGTGCAATAAGATATCGTGCAACAGGAACGTGGTCCCCTCCGGCCGCAATATGAAGAGGAGTTTCTCCGCGAGAGTTAGCTTCGAGGGGGTCACAACCATGACCAGCCAGGAGTTTCACGGCTTCCAAAAGGTCGCTTTCAGAATTGAGACACCGCAACGCGGTGTGGAGCACAGAGTGTCCGTCGCTAGTGCGTGCAAGAACATTAACTCCATTTCCGACCAGCAATTGGATCATGGGGGCTGTGCTCCAATACGATGATAGGTCACGGTCCAATGTGACAAGCAGGTCAGGAGGGAGGTCCGCGCCAAGGGTGAGGAGATATTGTGCGGTAGAAACGTGGCCTCGTTGGACAGCAATGTGAAAAGGGGTGTTTCCACGAGAATTGGCTTCCAGGGGATCGCAACCATGACCAACCAGGAACTTCGCCGTCTCCAAGGCCTCATCGTCAAGGCATGAGGCCCGTAGCACAGCATGGAACACAGAATCCCCGTCGCTATTGCGCGCAAGAGCGTTAGCTCCGTTCTCGACTAGAAAGTGGATCATTGGTACATCGTTCCATGGCCACCAGCAATGGCCAAATGTGACAAGTAGGTCAGCAGGAAGTGTAACACCACAGGTGAGGAGGTACCCTGCAGCAGAATAATAGCCTCGTTCAACGGCGATGTGAAAAGGGGTGTTTCCACAAGAATTGGCTTCGAGGGGATTGCAACCATAACCAACCAGGAGTCTCGCCATCTCCAAAGCCTTAGGCCCATCGGAATAGCTTAAGGACTGCAGCCCAATGTGGAGCAAAGAATCTCCGTTGCCAGCACGTGTAAGAACATTCACTCCATTTTGAAACAGGAAATGGATCATGGGTGCTGCCAGCGCGCGAGGCAATGAGTCACGATTCAGTGTGACAAGCAAGTCAGGAGGGAGATGAGCACCAAGGGTGAGGAGATACCGTGCAGTAGAAACGTAGCCTCGTCCGACAGCAATGTGAAGAGGGGTGTTTCCACAAGAATTGGCTTCGAGGGGATAGCAACCATGACCAACCAGGAGTCTCACCGTCTCCAAAACCCTATTGTCCTCGTATAACTCGAAGGACTGCAGCACGATGTGGAGCACAGAATCTCCGTTGCCAGCATGTGTATGAACATTCACTCCATTTTGAAACAGGAAATGGATCATGGGTGCTGCCAGCGCGCGAGGCAACGAGTCACGATCCAGTGTGACAAGCAAGTCAGGAGGGAGATGAGCACCAAGGGTGAGGAGATATTGTGCGGTAGAAATGTGGCCTCGTCCGACAGCGATGTGGAAAGGGGTGTTTCCATGAGAATCGGCTTCCAGGGGATCGCAACCATGACCAACCAGGAGCTTCGCCATCTCCAAGGCCTTCAAATCATCAACATCGCGATTTAAGGACCGTAGCGCGATATGGAACACAGAATCCCCGTTGCTAGTGAGCGCAAGAGCGTCGGCTCCATTCTCGACCAGAAAGTGGATCATTGGTGCTGTGCTCCGAAGCCACCAGTAACGGTCAAGTGAGACAAGCATGTCGGGAGGGATGGTAATACCAAGAGTAAGAAGGCAGCGTAAAACAGAAATGTGGCCTCGTCCGATGGCAATGTAGAGAGGGGTGTTTCCACAATGATTAGCTTTCAGGAGGTCACAACCATAACCAACCAGGAGCTTCACCATTTCCATGGCCATATCGTCATTAATCACTGGGGACCGCAGCACGGCGTGGAGCACAGAATCTCCGTTGCTAGTAGTGTGTGCATGGACGTTAGCTCCATTCTCGACCAGAAAGCGGATCATCAGTGGTGCCACTTCTCTCCATCCCCACCATCTAAAGTCTTCCCACCGCCAGTAACGGTCAGATGTGACAAACAGGTCAGAAGAGAGATGAGCACCAAGGGTGAGGAGATATTGTGCAGTATAAATGTAGCCTTGTTTGACAGCGATGTCAAGGGGGGTGTTTCCACGAGGATTAGCTTTGAGGGGATCGCAGCCATAACTAACCAGAAGTTTCACCGCCTTCGAGGCCTCGTCGTCATCATATGATGACTGCAGCACGATATGGAGCACAGAATCTCCATCGCTAGTGTGCACAAGAGTGTTAGCTCCATTCTCGACCAAAAGGTGGATCATAAGTGCCATCCCCCCACCCTGCCAGTTACGATTCAATGCGTCAAGCAAGTCAAGAGGGAGATGAGCGCCAAGGGTGAGGAGATATCGTGCAGTAGAAATGTGACCCCGTTCGACAGCGATGTCAAAGGGGGTGTCTCCACAAGGACTGGTTTCTAGGGGACCGCATCCATAACTGACCAGGAGTTTCACCATTTCCAAGACCTCTTCGTCGTCCTGTATGGGCTGCAGCGCAATATGGAGCACAGAATACCCGTCACTAGTGTGTGCATGGGGGTTAGCTCCGTTCTCGACCAGAAATCGGATCATGGGTGCTGTCCTCCAACACTGCCGTTCCAGATAGTCAAGTGGGTCCGAAGTGACAAACGGGTCACGGTCCAATGTGACAAACAGGTCACGAGGGAGAGTAGCACCACGACTGAGGAGATAGTGTCCAATAGAAATATGGCCTCGTTGGACAGCAATATAAAGAGGAGTCCATCCATGAGAATCAGCTTCAAGGAAATCACAGCCATATTCAACCAGGAGTTTGACAGCCTTCAAAATATCGACCTCATCAGCACCATCACCAGGTGGTAGGTAGATGGCATGGGCCAAATCGGGACCCCACAATATGTTATGCAGTGCAGAGCCCCCAACGCTGGTTTGCGCAAGGACATTAGTTCCTTTGTCTACAAGGAACTGGATCATAGACGCTGTCTTCCATCTGCCGGAATGGTGGAACAACGTGACAAGTAGGTCAGAAGGGAGAGGCACGTCAAGGTTGAGAAGATATCGTGCAACGAAGAAGTAGCCTTGTGCAATGGCAAAACGGAAAAATGCCTCTCTGATCGAGTTGGCCGTGGAATTTTCATCGACCACTTGAATGAATCTCCGTATGATCTCGACGAGGTCTTGTTCGGTAGCATTTTCGAACACCGACAGCCAGTTGCATGATCTTCCCGGGAATTTGGTTAAGTTCTCTAGGCAAGTGTTTATGTTCTCCGCAAATTCGTCGGCTTGTAGCAGTACCCTTGCAGTAGACGATGGGATCGATGAATTACGACATGTACATGGGCCGAAGAGTGAATTTGTGAATATATGTGGGGGTACAGTGCTCCCTTCTTTCACAAAGAGAGTAACCATGGAGGAGTTCCCATTCCGGAAAGCAACCTCAATGGGCAATGACTGATGAGATTGGCAAGTGTCCCAGCCTTTGTGATTCAATCTAGCACCCCGCAGTAGCAGGGTACGAGCATGTTCGTCCTTGTTAAAATGCGCGGCATACACCAGCGGATTCGTGCCTTCCTTAGCTTTGAGCACAGCGCGACGAAAGAACGCGCTCAAGAACGAATTTGGAGCGAAAGCCACTAGAACATAAAGTAGGAGATCATGTCTTGCCGCGGGCCAATGTGGTTGTGGTTTGGTGCCGCTTTCCCATCTCGCAGGGATGCACACATTATCCCATATCCAGGAATGTCGTTGTATGTCCTCTGCAAGTACTGCTATGTCGTGCAAAGCTGATTCAAGCGTTGAACCAAGGTATCCGAAATGACCGAAAGCATCATCCAGGGCATAGTCGAGAAGCGACATGGGGTGGAGTCCATCCCTAGGTTTCAGGGAGACACCAGTACTAGTGGAGACGTCGGGTGGTGCAGGTCCCTGAGCACGCTCGAGGCATATGGAAATATAGTGCATACATGACCGTACTAGCAGCAAGTGTGCACGTTCCCAGCTGATGTGGCACTGCGGTAGTTTAGCGCGCGTCAATTTGCCAGTAAGGTACTCCTACACAGCAGGGGGTAAGTTGTACGCAAACACACAATCCACTCGCAAGAATCACCTTGACGCTCGAATGAGATAAGATGATGATTCCCGTCTTTTCGGTGTAAGTCACTAGGCTCCCACACGCATCCAGCAAGGCTACCCTGTGCATCGGTCCGATATCGGGATCCAGTGTTCGCGTCCGAAGATTGATTGACAATGCCTCCATGATTTCGGCTAACCGCAGGGGCCGTAGCGCCGCCACGAGCCAAGTCAATGCTCGTCGTGCAAGCTGTCCTGACGTAGACTTCATATTAATCGCGAGGAGGATTCTCTCGTATGTTTCATCGAGCCCCTCAGGTAGGCTGTGGAGAACAATGCGAACTTCTTTTCGGGTTACACATCTATCAAGTGCGTCAATCGAACATTGAACCCAACGAAACCTTGCGAAGGTAAGCAGTCAGTTTCCACGCTCCAACATAGATCAGGAATACCCACATGCCGTTCGCCTTTTCACACAAGACCAAGCGGATCTCCGTCTTGAATCCAGAGTCGAGGTATCTTAACCGATAGCGAGCGTCCAGTTCTCGAGTGACATGTAACTCGATGTCCGCCGACAACTTGTCTGCCATGTCTTCCATTGACACGAATGGAACCTCCGAGAGGCCATCCACGATGACTTGCAAGGGCCGGCTGGTTAGGAAGAGTCTTACATGTCTTCGTATCTCCATGAGAGCCTGGATGAGTTTCCGGACGTCCTTGCATTCGTCAAGGGCATCCACGACAACTACAGGTTTCTGGATCAACAGCTTGGCTGCATGAGATGCGAATCCAGCGAGTTCCTTCGCATTGTTGAGTGTTCCACCACCCCATTCCTTTGCCTTAAACAGCCCATCAAAAACATTCCCAAGATCGATGGAACGACCATGAAGCTGACGAAGTAGCTGGGACAGGATCGAGCGCATTACTGCCGCAGGGCCTGTAGACCGTTCGTTTCGAGAATCACAATAGAAAAATATAAGAACGTCTCCCTCGGGCCAAGTCATCTTGAAGGAATCGATGACGAAAGACCTGCAAGCAGCGTCGGCGCCGTTGGAATGCATAAAATGTAAACACACATACGCCAATACGGATTTACCTGCCCCAGCTACGATCACGGGCTGGTCAGTAAAGCACGGTGAGCAGAATCTTTCAAAGCTCTCACGTTTCCCTCGCAACCATAGAGACCCACTCTCTTCGTCCTTCCACCTTTTGTACTGGGTCGTGTCAAAAAACCATTTGCATGTATCTTCTTGGCGAAGCGACGATGTAACATCCTGTTTTTCGGCACAGTTCAGTCCGTCGAGCCACTTCAATATTTCTTCGAGATTTTTTTCTACGGGAATGTCAGCATGGACGCGCGCAAGTGAAAGTCGATGGACGATTACCCTCTTCCTTTCTTTGCTTGTCGGTTTTCAATCCATGTCTCCTCCGTGTACTTGTATGTTTGTCCTGGCAGTCGACTGTCTTCAGCACAGTATCTCTAGGCGACGATAAGAGGATACTCGTTTGTCGAATCATAAGTCACACTTAATGTCGGCATGAACGCGGGAAGTCGGCGAATCTTGGACAACGATGCTACATCCCTGGATGACCGCATGACCGCCTTCGTGAGCACCCGGTTCCAGTGACACAGAAGTGCTGAACGTCGGTTAGAGAGCGGTCCTTCACAGTATCAAGACTTACTTGGTTTCCGTCCGAACGGGAACCAAAAACCTCGGCTCCAGAAGATCAGATTCCTCTTGGACTATGTGATCTTGAGATCGAGGCACATCTTCCCGCTTTTGAACGGCACTCTCGTTATTCCTGAATAGTATTGTTCTCGATGCGTTGGCCATCAAGTGACAAAGTGACTCACCAGATCTCTGTCGAGAACAAAAAGTGAAAACATCCTTTGCATGAGGTAAAGAGATTGATAGCTTCCTTGATTTTGTCCTGCGTGGCAGTTGAACCTCGTCCTCTTCGAAAGATTCGAGGCATCCATGAGGAAGCCTCTTGCTGTAGTAAACTCTTCATCTGGCTCAGTATGTGTAAACACTCCCGCGGTTCATCCGTGTCGAGCCAATCTTGTATTCGGACGTCGACTGCAGGACCTTCTTCAGGTGGCGGTTTGTCAAGGACACCTGCGAGACAATCGCAGGCCACGGAGATTCTTCGCATGTCCTCTTCCAACTGAAAATGGCGGCGCGAGACCCCATTCGAGTCTTTACGATCAGCATAATCATTGGCAACAGTGACAATTTGGCGTGAGGCAGATGCGATTTTGCGAAAAATCTTGCAAGAACGCTCCATGGATAATCGGCAAAAGAGAACACTGAGTCGGAGCGCTACAGCCTGGGACCCCCCACCAAAACGGGCGATAGTCAAGGCACGAGTTCTTTCCTGAGCATTCTGGACAAAATTTGAGATGAGATAAGATAAGAAACGAATACATCATTGGCTTAGGCAACATCTCCCGGCTGGGCCACCTTCGGAGCGCGGTACCGCAATACACGTCAAAGAGGCTTTCCACTTGGAATCGCATCAATGAACCCAACGCCCCCCTTAGTAAGACGCTTATATTACCTTGTTCTCTGCTACCAACTGCCATCCCATCCACACCACGTCAAAATCGTCCTCGAGAGCGACGTCAGTTTCAGGAGGAGCACTTTATGACGTTACCGCTTGATACTCTTTCGTGTGCCTCTCCTCCAAATTAAATCAGAGCTCTCAAAAGTAGGAGAATCTATCTATCTGGTATACTAGATCATACTCGAGCGCTCCGCCCGACTCGGTGGCCCGGATACAATCAAATAACTCTTCGAGGCTTGCCATCAAACGGTCATGGTATTCAAAAGCTATCAAATAGGGAGATCTGAGTGGTGGGTTATATACCATAGTAACAACTATCGACATGTATGCATACTAAGAAGAAAAACTGTGAAATCCCTGCTCAATTCGGGACCAGTACAAGTAAGTAATACAATGCGAAAATCACGATCCAAATATTCACGTGTGCTGATATACGTTTTCAAGGAAGAAGTTAAGGCTCTCCAACCTCAGGCTCAAGAGACGACTGATGAATCATTCTACGTCTCATATTGCCGTAAGTCAGTCCAAGTAATGGAAAATAGTGTGAAAGTACTCACCATAGGGACGCCATCGCTCACGAATACCTGGCCCGCTTCGCGGGGAGGGAGGTCAGGGCTCTCCGACCTTGTGATACGATCTGACAGTATCCGTTTCATCTCGCTCTGGATAGATGGAGGTGCTAGTGCTGTCGCTGAAAGGAGGTCCTCGAGCGGGGGGTTATACACTGACACCGCGGAAAGTAGGTATTTCACCACATCCACCATTCCCTTCATGACTGCAACTCGCAGCGGTGTGTCTCCGTCTGAATTAGGTGTACGAGTATCGCAACCAGAAGCAACGAGGGCCTCGATGATATAACGGCGATAGGCAGGATTTTTATCACTTTGTATCGCGGTGAATAGGATGTTGTTGGGGAGTGGGATGTTCAGAGAGAGGAGATACTTGATGGTCCTGATGCGCCCTAGACCTACAGCGATGTGGAGAGGTGTTTTTCCATCGTCGTTGGGTGCCGCGGGTTCGCAACCGCACCCGACGAGAAATTTAACGGCCTCAAGAGTGGACTTGTCATCATGCGCCTCAGGAGAGCCACAGCATGGCTCATAAGGACCAGGACAGACACTGCCGGCTGCAAAATGTAACACGGTGTCTCCATTTGATGTCTTTGTCAGGACACTCGCTCCTTGTGCAATAAGATATCGTGCAGCAGGAACATAGCGTCGCTCGACCGCAATATGAAGAGGTGTTTCTCCGCGAGTGCTAGCCTCGAGAGGATCACAGCCATAGCCAACCAAGAGTTTCACAGTATCCAAAACATCGTAGAGAGCATTGGAGCACCGCAACGCGATGTGGAGCACAGAGTATCCGTCGCGAGCGTGCGCAAGGACATCGACTCCATTTTCGACTAGGAAGTGGATCATGGGTGCTGTGCTCCAATGCGACCGGTCACGGCTCAATGTGACAAGCAGGTCAGGAGGGAAATAAGCGCCAAGGGTGAGAAGATATCGTGCAGTAGAAATGTCGCCTCGTTGGACAGCGAGGTGAAGAGGAGTATTCCCACGAGAATTAGCTTCGAGGGGATCACAACCATAACCAACAAGAAGTCTCGCCGTCTCCAAGACTGAGGTACGATCAGTGTAATAGTATGAGCTCGACTTGTAGGATTGCAGCGCGATGTGGAGTACGGAATCTCCGTCGCTAGCATGTGCGAGAACATTGACTCCGTTTTTAACCAGGAAATGGATCATGGGTGCTGTGATCCAACGTGACTGGCCACGGTCCAATGTAACAAGCAGGTCCGGAGGGAGGTGAGCACCAAGGGTGAGAAGATATTGTGCAGTAGAAATGTGGCCTTGTTCGACAGCGATTTGAAAGGGGGTTTTTCCACGCAGATTGGCTTTGAGGGGATCACAACCATAACCAACCAGGAGTCTCACCATCTCGTGAATGTGTCCATATGAGGATTTCAATGCGATGTGGAGCACTGAATCTCCGTCACTAGCGTGTGCAAGAACATCGACTCCGTTTTGAACCAGGAAATGGATTGTGTCTGCCATGATCCAGGGGCCACACTCCAATGTGACAAGGAGGTCAGGAGGGAGGTGGGTGCCAAGAGTGAGGAAATATCGTGCAGTAGGAATGTGGCCTCGTTCAACAGCGATGTGGAAAGGGGTTTTTTCACGATGATTGGCCTTGAGGGGATCACAACCAAGACCAACTAGGAATTTCACCACCCCCAAGGAATCATGATCCTCATTATTGAAGGACTGCAGGGCGATATGGAGCACGGAATCTCCATTGTTAGCGTGTGCAAGAGCACTAGCCCCGTTCGCAACCAGAAAGTAGATCACCGGTATTATGCCCTTCCACCGTGGCCAGTCCATTGTGATAAGCAGGTCAGGAGAGACATGAGCACCAAGGGTAAGGAGATATCGTGCAGTAGAAAAGTGGTGTAGTTGGAGAGCAATGTGAAGAGGGGTGTTTCCATGAGGATTGGCTTCGAGGGGATCGCAACCATAACCAATCAGGAGTTTTGTCGTCTCCAAGGCCACATCATCATTGCAAATAGACTCTAGAGCGATGTGGAGCACAGCATCTCCGTCGCTAGTGTGTGCAAGAACATTGACTCCATTTTCAACCAGGAAACGGATCATGGGTGCCACGACCCAACGCGTCAGCCCCCCGCCACGGTGCAATGTGACAAGCAGGTCAGGAGGGAGATAAGCACCAAGGGTGAGGAGATATTGTGCGGTGGAAATGTGATTTCGCTCAACAGCGATGTGAAGAGGGGTATTTCCACAATGATTGGCTTCGAGGGGATCACAACCATGACCAACCAGTAGGTTCACCATCTCCAAGGACATACTGTCATCGTATGAGGACTGGAGTGCGATGTGGAGCAGAGAATCTCCGTCGCTAGCATGTGCAAGAACATTGATTCCATTTTCGACCAGGAGACAGATCATGGGTGCTGTGCCCCAGCAGTGTGACCAGCCATTGTTCAATGTGGCGAGAAGGTCGGGAGGGAGGCAAATTCCAAGGGTGAGGAGATATCGTGCAGTAGATATGTGGCCCCGTTCAATAACAATGTGAAGAGGGGTATATCCACAAGGATTGGCTGCGAGGGGATCACAACCATAACCAACCAGGAGTTTCACCATCTTCAAGGCGTCGTCATCGTCGTATAATAAGGACCGCAGTGCGATGTGGAGCACAGAATCTCCATCGCTAGCATGTGCAAGTACGTCAACTCCATTTTCGACGAGGAAACGGATCATGGGTGCTGTCCCCCAGCTCGACCACGTACGGTCCAATGTGGCAAACAGGCCAGGAGGGAGATGAGCGCCAAGGGTGAGGAGATATCGTGCAGTAGAAATATGGCCTCGTCGAACAGCGATCTGAAGAGGGGTGTATCCCCAAGGATTGGCCTCGAGGGGATCACAACCATAACCAATCAGAAGTCTCGTCATCTCCAAGGACCTGTTGTCATCATATGTGGATCGCAGTGCGATGTGAAGCACAGAGTCTCCATTGCTAGCATGTACAAGAATGTCGACTCCATTTTCGACCAGGAAACGGATCATCAGTGTTGTGCTCCCAAATATCCAAAAGCCATTATGATGGTCAAATGTGACTTGAAGGAGGTCAGGAGGGAAATGAGCACCGAGGTTGAGGAGGTATTGTGCAGTAGAAATATGGCCATGTTGAACAGCGATCTGAAGAGGGGTGTGTCCACAAGGAGTGGCCTCGAGGGGATCACAACCACAACCGATCAGGAGTCTCACCATCTCCAAGGACCTGTTGTCATCATATGAGGATTGCAGTGCGATGTGAAGCACAGAGCCTCTGATGCTACGAGTGTGTGCAAGAGCTCCGGATTCGATCAAAAAGTCGATTGTTACTATGTCGCTGATGTGACGGATCAATGTGACAATCAGGTCAGGAGGGAGAGTAGCACCGTGAGTGAGGAGATAGCGTGCGGTAGAAAAGTAGCCGTGCTCGACAGCAATGTGAAGAGGAGTATTTCCATCAGGATTAGCTTCAAGGGGGTCACAACCATGGGTAACCAACAATTTCACCATCTCCAAGGCCACATTGTCACGATACGAGGACTCCAGGGCGATGTGGAGCACAGAGTACCCGGAGCTATCATGTGCAAGAACATCAGCTCCATTTTCGACTAGGAGATGGAACATGGGTGCTGTTCGCCAATGGCATGTGACAAGCAGGTCAGGAGGGAGATGAGCACCAAGAGTGAGGAGATATCGTGCAGTAGAAACGTGGCCTCTTTGGACAACAATGCGAAGAAGGGTGTTTCCACGAGGGTCGGCTTCGAAGGGATTACAACCATAACCAACCATGAGTTTCAACACCTCCAAGGCCTCGTCGTCACTGCTTAAGGACTGTAGGGCGATGTGGAGCGCAGAGTTCCCATCACTAGCATCACGTGCAAGGACATTGACCCCATTGTCGAGCAGGAAGCGGATCATGGGTGCTGTGGCCCAATAAGTCGAGCCACGGGTACGGTTCAACCAGCCACAGTTCAATGCGACAAGCAGGTCAGGAGGGAGGTGAGCGCCAAGGGTAAGGAGATATCGTGCAGTAAAAATAAGGCCATGTTGGACAGCGACGCGAATCGGGGTATTTCCACATGGATTGGCTTCGAGGGGATCACAACCATGGCCAACTAAGAGTCTTGCCGTCTCCAAGGCCCTATCGTCATCGTATGTGAATTGCAGCGCGATGTGGAGTACAGAATCTCCGTCATTAGCATGTGCGAGGACGTTGACTCCATTGTCAACCAGGAAACGGATGATGGGTGCTGTGCGGCCTGTGCCCCAATAAGACTGGCTACGGTTCAACACGACAAGGAGGTCAGGAGGAAGACGAGCGCCAAGGGTGAGCAGATATTGTGCAGTGGAAATGCAGCCTTGTTCGACAGCGATGTGAAGAGGGGTATATCCACAATGATTGGCTTCGAGGGGATCACAACCATGGCCAACCAGGAAGCTCACCATCTCCAAGGCCTTGTTGTCTTCGCATGAGGACCGCAGGGCGATGTGAAGCAGAGAATCTCCATCGCTAGTGTGTGCAAGAACACTGACTCCGTTCTGGACCAGAAAGTGTATTATTGGTGCGCTCGAGCTAAGGTTCCATGTGATAAGCAGGTCAGGAGGGAGATGAGCACCAAGAGTGAGGAGATACTGTGCAGTATATATGTCGCCATGTTCGACAGCAATTTGAAGAGGGGTGTCTCCACGAAAATTAGCTTCGAGGGGATCACAACCACAACCAACCAGGAATTTCGCCATCTCCAAAGCCTCAGAGTCGTCATTGTAAAAGGACTTCAGCGCAATATGGAGCACAGAATCTCCGTTGCTAGTGCGTGCAAGAGCGCTAACTCCGTTCTCGACCAGAAAGTAGATTATTGGTGCGATCATTGATGATAACCCGACAAGGTTCAGTGTGGCAAGTATGTCAGGAGGGAGGGTAGCGCCACAAGTGAGGAGATAGCGTGCAGTAGATATGTGGCCACTTTCGACAGCAATGTGAAGAGGAAGGCTTCCATGAGAATCCGCTTGAAGAAAATCGCAGCCGTAATCAATCAGGAGTTTCGCAGCCTTCAAAATATCATCGGCATCGGCATCAACTGGGTAGTAGGCATTATGACCGGGAATCCGCAGTATGGCATGGAGTGCAGAATCTCCACAGCCAGTTTGCGCGAGAACATCAGCTCCATTGTCCACAAGGAACTGGATCATATGTGCTATCTTCCATCTGCCCGAACGGTGGTGCAGCGCGAAAAGTAGGTCACAAAGGAGAGGCGTGTCAATGTCGAGAAGATATTGTGCAGCCAAGAGGCAGCCTTGTGCAATGGCAAGACGGAGGAATGCTTCTTTGATCGAGTTGGCAGTGGAATCTTCATCGGCCACTTGAATAAATCTCCGTATAATCGCGATGAGGTCTTGTCCGGCAGCATTTTCGAACACTGAAAACTGGTCGGAGATTGTCTTTCCTCGCAAGGCCAACTCGTTGAGGCAAATATGTATGCTCTCCGCAAAATCGTCGGCTTGTAGTAGCACCTTTGCAACAGACGATGGGGTGTCCAAAGCTCGGCTGGATCCGAAGAATGAATCTGTGAATATACGTGGGGGTACAGTGCTCCCTTCTTCCACAAAGAGAGTAACCATGACGTAGTGCCGGTTCTCAAAAGCAACCTCAATGGGAAATGACTGACGGAATTCGCGAGTTTCCCAGCCTCTGCGGTTTAATCTAGCGCCTTGTAGCAGTAAAGTGCGAGCATGTTCGTCCTTGTTAAAATGCGCGGCATACACCAGCGGGTTCGTGCCCTCCTTAGGTTTGAGCGCAGTGCAACGAAAGAATGTACTCATGAACGAATTTGGAGCGAAAGCCACGAGAACATAAAGTAGGAGATCATGTCTTGCTGCGGGCCAATGTGGTTTGGTGCCGCTTTCCCATCTTGCAGGGATGCACGCATTATCCCATACCCAGGAATGTCGTTGTATGTCCTCTGCAAGTACCGCTATGTCGTGCAAAGCCGATTCAAATGTTGACCCAAGGTATCCGAAGTGATCAAAGGCATCATCGAGTGCATAGTTGAGAAGTGGCTGCGATATGGGGTGGAGTCGGTCTCTAGGTTTCAGAGAGACACCAGCGCCAGTGGAGGCGTCGGCTGGTGCAGGACCCTGAGCATGTTTGAGGCATATGGAGATATAGGACATGCACGACCGTGCTAACAGTAAGTGGGCACGTTCCCAGCTGTGATGCTGTGGTAGTTTGGCGCGCGCCAATTTCCCTGCGAGGTACTCCTACACAGCAGGGGGTAAGTTGTACGCAAACACACAATCTACTTGCAAGATTCACCTTGACGCTCGCGTGGGATAGGATAATGATTCCCGTCTTTTCGGTGTAAGTCACTAGGCTCCCACACGCATCTAGCAACGCTCCGCGGTGCATTGGTCCAATGTCGGCATCCAGTGTTCGCGTCCGAAGATTGATTGACAACGCCTCCATGATTTCGACTAACCGCAGGGGCCGTAGCGCCGCCACGAGCCAAATTAATGCTCGTCGTGCCAGCTGTCCTCCAATAGTCTCCATGTCAATTGCGAGGAAAATCCTCTCGTATGTTTCATCGAGCCCCTTGGGAAGGCTGTGGAGAACATTGTGGACTTCTCTGCGAGTTACGCATCGATCAAGTGCGTCAATTGAACATTGAACCCAACGAAACCTTCGAAAGGCAAACATTTAGTCTCCACGCTGAAATATAGATCACGAGTCCCTACATGCCGTCCGCCTTGTCACACAAGACCGAGCGGATCTCCGTCTTGAATCCAGAGTCAAGCTCTCTTAACCGTTGGCGAGCATCCAGTTCTCGAGTGACATGCAGTTCGATATCCGCTGACAACTCGTCTGCCATATCGTCCATTGACACGAATGGGACATTCGAGAGGCCACCGACGATAGCATACAAGGGCCGGCTGGTCACGAAGAGTCGTACATGTCTTTCAATCTCCATGAGAGCCTGGATAAGTTTCCGAGCGTCCTTGCATTCGTCAAGGGCATCGACGACAACCATAGGCTTCCTGATCAACAGCCTGGCTGCATGAGATGCAAATCCAGCGAGTTCCTTCGCGTTGTTGAGTGTTCCACCACCCCATTCCTTTGCCTTAAACAGCTCGTCAAAGACATTCCCAAGATCGATAGAACGACCACGAAGCTGACGAAGCAGCTGGGACAAGATTGAGCGCATTACTTCTGCGGGGCTCGTAGACCGCTCGTTTCGAGTGTCGCAATAGAAAAATACAAGGATTTCTCCCTCGGGCCTGGCCTTCTTAAAGGAATCAATGACGAACGACCTGCAAGCAGAGTCAGCACCATTCGAATCCATAAAACGTGAACATACGCCAATACGGATTTACCCGCCCCAGCTACGAACACAACCTGGTCAGTAAAGGGCGGTGAGTTAAATCTTTCAAAGGTCTCACGTTTGCCTCGTAACCACAAAGGCCCGCTTTCTCTGTCCTTCCACGTTTTGTATTGGGTTGTGTCAAACAACCATTTGCACGTATCTTCTTGGCGTAGCGACAATGTATTATCCTGTTTTTCAGCACAGTTCAGTCCGTCGAGCCACTTCAGTATCTCCTCGAGTTTCTTCTCTACCGGAATGTCAGCATGGACGCGCGCAAGTGATCGATGGTCGATATAATAACTACCTTCTTCCTCTCTTTGCTCCTCGGTCTTCATCTCGTGTCTCCTCTGTGTACCTGTATGTTTGTCCTGGCAGCCGATTGTCTTCCGCACAGTATTTCTAGGTAACGATTAGAGGATACACTTTCGTTGAGCCATAAGACGTACTTCATGTCGGCATGAACGGGAGTCGGCAAATCTTGGACAACAATGCTAGATCCCTGAGTGATCGCATGACCGCCTTCGTGAGCACCAGGGTCCAGTGGCACAGAAGTGCTGAACATCGATCAGAGAGCGGTCCTTCCCAGTACCGAGACTTACTTAGTGTCCGACAGAGCCGGAACCGGAAGCCCTGGCCCCGGCAGATCAGATTCCCCTTGGACTATGTGATCTTGAGATCGAGGTACATCCCGCCGCTCTTGGACGGCCCTCTCGTTATTCCTGAATGACATTGTTCCCAATGCATTGGCGATCCAGTGACGAAGTGACCCACCAGATCTCTGTCGAGAACAAGAAATGAAAACTTCCTTTGCATGAATTGAAGAGATCGACAGCTTCCTTGATTTTGTCCTGTCTGGCAGTTGAACCTCGTCCCCTTCCAAAAAATCGAGGCATCCATGAAGAAACATCTTGCTGTAGTAAACTCTCCATCCCGCTTAGTGTGCGTAAACACCCTTGTGGTTCATCCGTGTTAAGCCAGTCTTGT
>JBBPRB010000310.1:0-18537 GCA_038092815.1 Hortiboletus rubellus
CTTTCACCAAGGCGACGACTCTCCCTCACATTCGCTCTTTCCGTAGTGACAACCTACTACATCGTGACCAAGCGTGTCATCACACCACTCCCTGTCTTCAAGGCTTCATCAGAGACAATACTATGTGCAAGTTAAACGGACGCGCACACACTCACTCACTGCTGACGCAAAAGCTGCATGTGTCAGATGCCAGCCATGTCGTTACGCCTCGCATTTCGCCAGCCTATCTGCGATGGATTCATCGAGGACCACCCGTCCAATAGGTGTGGGTTCTTCTCGGTGCTCCTGTTTCTGATCTTAGAATCCCACCAACATTACCACAATCTCCGAACCGCGCTTCCTGCTACCTCATCCTGATGTAACCAGGCAAATCGAATTTTCCTCCCTCCCAGCTCACACGCCACACTCCTCACCACCGCAGATTGAACGTGTTGTATGAGATCCAGGCGTGATCCTGCTGGACCCTAGTTCGCTACGACTAGTGACACTCCCATTCATAGAAGCATTCGAAATGATGCTTCCTGGACTTTCTGTGTAGAATCGAACCATCTGCCTGCTCCCTGCTTGCGCAGCGAATACTACCCCGTTCCTATTGGCATCCATGACCTTGGAGTCATTCATATCCGCTCAAGGCAGTTCACAACTGACCTCATTGAATTCTTCCTCAGGACCGGACCCGATCAACAAGATCGCATGACGCGATCCATTCTTCACCTGGTTGCGATGGAACGCCCACACAATAATCTGCGCTTCAGCGAGCGCGGTCGCGGTGTGTATGCAAGGTTGGATGCTGCTTCTACGTCGAAGGGTCCAAACGGGGAGAAGAATCGATGTTAGGGTCGTGTGTAGCTCACCCTGAACGCGTGACGTTGGGCGATGGGGTTGGTCCTCGTGGGCTCGAAGAAGTTCTGATGGCAGTCTTCGCTCCACGTCGTGTAGCCAGGTGTACTGGGGTTAGCACGGGAGACGTCCGATCGAGTCGATGGATCAAGGGTGTGGAATCAATAGCAGACAGAAGCTTGTGGTTTATAACGGTTGCGGTAATAATGGGGCTCCGTCACTCCCATGGCACATGGATGAGAAGAACAGTCGTATCTGATCCGCGTTAAAGCTGGAGAAGACTCCTCATGTTCAACGATTACGACAAAAGAAGCCTGATAATTGGCCAGTCTGGTGCCAACGGAGTAAAGGGGAGCCCGGACTACCCGACGAACATCACAGCGTACTGTACCTCGGAGGCTTTGGGAACCTCAATAGCGCTGTTATCTCTGCAGATCTCCTGCTAGTGTCATCTAAAGGAAAAGTCATGCTGGGCCGGGTGTCTCGATTGATGTTGGTTCTTGGGATGTAGTATGGAACTGGCCGGCGGGCGGCGCCCGCCCGTGGGCCCGCCCGCCCCCCGCCCTGGGTATCATTACCCCGTTTTCGGTAGAAGCTGCTTCACAGCCATTACGGTGTGTCTCGACAAGGCAATGCGTGTCTAGAGCAACAAGACACTTGTCGTGCTTTATCACCCAGTCCTGCGAGCCGACAAAAGATCTGCCGCGGGGAGTCCCCTGATCCGAGGTCACCGTGTTACGCCGCTCATTTCCTAACGCATGGTACAGTCGACTCCCCATAACCCATACTCCCTGATAACACATATGTACCCCTGGACCTTTCCCCAGGGGGTATGGGTTATGAGGGAGCCGGCTGTATCCATTATGAGATTAGTACCCAAACCTACTCATCAAGTTGGCTGGAGTTTCACAGATCACGTACATATCATGTCAATGTTATTGGCGGAGACAACTTTACAGGCCCATCACTACCTTAATGGGGACAAATCTGCCCGCTATACTGAAAAGAAAGGTAATGTTCATCACCTGTCGACATGACCGACTTGATTGGTCTGTCACTGACAAAAGTGTAGGAAAATTACTCGACGCATTATACTGTTTGTGTAACATTGTGAGACAGTCCCCAGTATCTTGGCAGGTGCTGTTGTATATGTATACCGGATTGCGTGCTGATCCGGTGGGCCGCATACTTAACTAGACTAGCGAACTAGTAAGCGCTGATAGACATGATAAGCGACTCCACGAAACTGAGCCGGTGTCAAAATAATTGCTCCCGCTTCTCGGAGGCTAGTGAAACCATTGTTTGAACTGGAAGCATGGAAGCTAAACGCTTTTATCTACAAAGACGTTATCGCTTGGCACCGTCACTTACCATTTGAGAGATGTCATTGGAGGACAGGTGGGCGGCAGGGAAGGAACTTGTATTAGTATGCTCCCCTTTTCGCTATTGCGATGCTCGCCTACATGTCACATCTAGGGTCCGCAAGGCACGCATACCCAGCGGAGATAACTTGATGCGACATTCCTGATGAGCTGATAAAGCCACTGGGAGAAGTCTCTTGCGGTAATCCGCAGCTGAGGAAGCCAACACACGCCAGAACGAGGTAGTTCGGGCGTGGTGGGTGGCGGTTCCGAACTGGGGTTCAAGAACGGAGCATTTCTGCATAATGAGTGATCAGATCCTGGGCAGTTGTGGTTCCCGAATCGCATGCCAAGTGTTGGAGACATCGAAGTCCGTGGGACCGAGATGGAATCTCAAGTACTTGTGTTCATATACCGCGGTGGATCCTCAGACAAAAATACCACGCTCCCCAGGGAGTTGCCTCATCGAAGTGTGCCAGCTGATATTGAGTGCCCTCTGGATATTACAATCAGTTCATCTACCGGCCATGTCCCCACCGACCAAGCAAAAGTAGTGCGAACGTGTACCGATGCCCCACACAATGCCACAACACTGACACTTTGGCTGCCGCTGTCCCTCTAACCGCCATTGGAATGGCCTTGCCACAAGCCGTAAGTCTTTCCGGGCGTTGTTTGCCAAAGCCGGATCGTACCTGTATCATGTCAACTGTTCAGCTTTAGAGGCACGAATAGATATAGGCTCACCGTCCTCTAAAACGGCAGATAATGACGGATTACATAGGGTTAACGTGATTTGCATCAGATCGTGATGCCACATGCCATGCCAACGGTAACACGCACCACTACCGCTTGCATACACTTCGCCGTCTGGGCTGAACTCGACGCAATGTACAGGACCATGGTGACCTTTCAAAACCTCCCTTTCTTCACCGTCCATCCCGTGCACTCGAACCCATTCATCTCCGAGGTTTCCCGTGACAAAGCGGTCTTGCAGGATGGGATGGACGGAAGCAGACGATGGTGAATAAGCAAGGTTCAGACTGTGCGTCGGTGCTGTGCTTGGCAAGGCAGGTATAAATGCCACGGTCTCTCCTGACGTGACAACGAGCCGTTTTGTCTGTACGGAGAGTTCCATAGACGTGATGGGGTTCGGGAAAGCAAGTGAGGTCGTAAGTTTCCGGGTCCGTAGATCCCACCATCTGAGGACGTATGAATACAGTGTGCTCAAAGGCCCGAGGAAGAGGCGCACTTTATGATCCCATCTTCACCAGCCGATACACCGGTATGTTCACCGACCCAGACGACGCTCTTTACCGTCTTCTCGTGTGGTGTCGTGCCAGGGTCTCCGAGGAGATCTGCTTCCGCGTCTGGGCGGGCCAGATCAAAGATGCGGACCTTCTTTTCTTGTCCGCCGGTTAGTATGTGAGAGGAAGTCCTTGAAATTGCAACCGTCCTAACGATGTGGTTATGGGGGAAAGAGTGGAGAGCCTCTCCCGAGAATGTGTCCCAGATCTTTCTATCGGGAGGTGGACAGGTCGACACATGAGGCCGAGGAGGACTGTGTAACATCCAGTACTCACGCTGTAAAATCGGCGCTGCCTGATACAGCTCTTGAGCTGTCTGGGGAGAGTTTGGTGCACCACACAGCGCCTTTGTGACCGAGGAAGGTGCCGATCCAATCTCCGGTCCATTCTCTGAGCATGGGATTGCCGTCCTTGCAGCTGGAGACCAGTAAATAGGTGTTGTCATCGAGTATCGGGGAAAAAGAAAGATGGGTAACGGGGCGGGTGTGGCCAGGAGCGACGAGAGGAACTGCCTTGGGCTGAGTGGTCATTAGTCGTTACGAGAGAGAGAGAGAGACGAGGTCGGATGTGGTATTGTGGACTCAGCACTGTGCGTACTGGCGTTGAGCAAGCGCCACCGAAAATATTGCCACGCGTCGCCGAGTCTTTGTTTTCGAGCACGACGGATTCTACATTCACCCAGTACATACGGCACACGGGAAAGTGCAGGTCAGCTGCCTCCAGACAGCGGATGCCCGAATTCTCATTTCACTCATTGCCATCAGTATGTGCTCTCTGCCTGGACGAGCACTGTTACGAGTATAGTGACCAGCGTGGTCTGCAGGGTCTACTCGCCTTCCCCTGCCAAGCTCTAATGAGTGGAGTGACGACGAGTGTGTTTGACAGTTCGACATCCGAGCGATGCGTTTCCGGAGAAGGTGTGCAGCTTTGCGTGCCTGGTCCAAGAGTGGCGCAAGGCTGACGCTCGCGAGTCTTGGTGAGCGTAAGTTCGGCCAATTGGAATTTTACCAGGTATGGACCACTCGTCAGTGGCAGGGGGGATGGCGTGCTTTCCTCCCATGCTGATAAGTAGCCCGAGCAACCAGATCAGCCCGTCACAGCATATAAAAGGTCACCAGCATCCCATCTGCCATTTCCTCTACCCGTCTTGACCTGCCTCGCCATGGCGTCCACCGTGAAGCGGGTCGGCAAGAAGATAATAGCGTATCCCGAAGATGTCGTTCCCGTCATATCCACCTCTACCTACGTCAAAGACCGGGTCAAGAATCCCAAGCAGGGTGTCAGTCCCAAGCGCGCACCGATCTCGCCAGTGCTCACAATCACGACTGTCTAGATAATTGATTACTTCATCAGCCTATTTCCAATCTTTGGGTGGATTACCCGATATAGTATGTCCCTAACCAGCGATGTCGATTAGCACGTCCCTCATTCGTCCAGATTTCGGGTGGTTGACAGGCGATCTCATCGCCGGCATCACAGTCGGTATCGTGCTCGTCCCTCAGAGCATGTCTTACGCCCAGGTGAATACCACCCCTCCTCACTTCTTCATCACTCACAACCTTTCAACTCAGCTTGCAACGCTCCCCGCTCAGTATGGGTTATATTCTTCGTTCGTCGGCGTTTTGATATACTGTGTACGCACTCCATTCCAGAAATGACACACGAGCTAATGCCATCCCCATCCAGTTCTTTGCCACATCCAAGGATGTATCCATCGGTCCAGTCGCTGTAATGTCTCTCACGGTTGCTGAAATCATTGCTTCAGTCGATTCCAAATTCCCCGGAAGATGGTCGGGACCAGACATAGCGACGACACTTGCATTCACCTGTGGTATGATCGTCCTCGCAATCGGGCTCTTGAGGATTGGTTGGCTGGTCGAATTCATTCCTGCACCCGCCATCAGTGGTTTCATGACAGGCTCTGCCATCACCATCATGACTAGCCAACTGCCTGGGTTGATGGGCATTTCCGGGTTCAAGTAACTCATCCATCATCAGTCACTAATAATTGTTGACCTCGTCTCCATAGTACGAGAGCTGCCCCGTACGAGGTCATCATCAATACCCTCAAGGGCTTACCGAGAACCACTCTCGATGCTGCGTGGGGTGTAACTGGCCTCGTCGCACTCTATGCTATTCGCATAGTTTTCACACAACTCACACGCCGCTTTCCCGGGAGGAGTAAGTGATGATCATCTGAGCTATATCCTCGAGAGCTGACCCAGCTTCTTGTTAGGTCGATTATTCTTCTTCATCATGGTGGCCAGGAACGCGTTCGTCATCCTGGTATTGACCGTAGCAGCCTTTCTATACTGCCGTCATCGCCAAACCGCGTCTGGATATCCAATCAAAATCCTTCGAACGGTCCCCAGGGGTCTCCAGGACGTTGGCCCCGTCTCCGTCGATCCGGATTTGTTAGGTGCTCTTGCTCCTCAATTACCTGTCGCCACTATCATTCTCTTGTTGGAACACATTGCCATCGCAAAGTGTATGTCTGAGCGAGTGTATGCGGAGAGATGTGCTGACATACATCCCAAGCGTTTGGCCGATTAAACCATTACAAGATCAACCCTAACCAAGAGTTGATTGCAATAGGTGTCACAAACACGGTTGGAAGCGTGTTCCATGCTTATCCTGCTACTGGATCATTCTCACGTACGGCGTTGAAATGCAAGTCCGGGGTCCGCACTCCTGCCAGTGGTATTTCAACATCTATGGTGGTTATCGTTGCGTTGTATGGTCTCACTCCAGCATTCTATTGGATCCCTACCGCCGGCCTTTCAGCTGTTATCATACATGCCGTCTCTGATCTCGTGGCGTCACCTGCTCAGGTATATACGTACTGGCGCGTATCACCTTTGGAATTCGTCATCTGGCTTGCGGCGGTTTTGGTCACCGTTTTTTCTACCATAGAGAATGGAATCTACACCTCTATCGCTGCATCCCTGGCCCTTCTGCTCGTCCGGATTGCCCATCCTCGGGGTTACTTCCTCGGGAAAGTCACACTCACTGACTCTCGAAATGACAGAGGAAGTCGTGAAGTTTTTCTCCCTCTTCGCCCTGACGGCGTTACCAGCCTCGAGGTCAAGGTCGAACCACCTGCACCCGGCGTTATCATCTACCGCTTTGAGGAAAGCTACCTCTACCCCAACTGCTCAGCCATCAATTCTGTAATTGTAGACTACGTGAAGGAAAACATGCGCCGCGGCATCGACGTTGGTGCGATCAAACTTCGGGATCGTCCCTGGAATGACGCCGGCCCTGTTGTTGGTGGTGCCGAAGCAGCTCAGGCAGCGAACATTGCGAAGCCAAAGCTTCGTGCGATTGTCCTCGATTTCTCTGGAGTGTAAGCTCGTTGGACTTCCAACTCAAACATGCCATTTTCATGACACGAATTTTCTCAGGTCCCAGCTTGATACCACAGCTGTACAAGCACTGATTGACACTCGCAGCGAGGTTGAGCGGTGGACCGACGCACCCGTAGAGGTTCGTCCAACTGTCTATTTTACTGCTCCGCGCTATTCATTAAACGTCATTTAGTTCCATTTCGCCTCGATTCTTTCTCCGTGGATACTGCGGGCGCTAATTGCCGGTGGCTTTGGCATTGGCACACCAACTGAAGTACCCAGCGAAGTGGCAGCTGTTGTCACTTATAATGACGAGCAGAGATCTGGCTGGAAGGCACACTTGGAGACTCCACGAACAGATGTCGAAGCACACGAAACATCTCTGCCGCCTCTGTCTCGTGAAAGAGAAGGGGTATTAGAGAGTACGCCTCTTCTGACTGAGGAAACACCGTTCTTCCACTTTGATCTGGTTGCCGCCTTGCGGGCTGTAGAGGCCAACCCGGACAAACAATTTTCCCGGAATGGAATGCTGTCAGTGAAAGAGGTTGACTCTTCGAACTTCTCTTAAATAACATGGTCGATCTTTAGCATCGAAGTGTAGGATGGTTTTGACTACTTGGTGCACATATTATTCCATTTTCCACGAAGCAGCCTCCTTTACATACTTGTTCGGACTGTAAAAGTCAATTCTGACACCATTCTCAATGTTCCTGAGAGTTCTCCGGGCGGGACATGTTCCACCAAAGACTCGAATACATGTTTCGTTGTCGTTCAAGGCTCGGAGGTCACTCTCAGTAACTCCAACGCGTTTCGCCGGCCATAACAAAGTAATAAGCGTTCGTCGCGCTCCGAGTCCGAGTCTTGGCCTGATTGTGTCCCCAGTGGTCGAAAATCAAGCACCGCAAGGGATTAGAAGACGTCAAAAAGTCCAAAATCTATGGCAAGGCAGCTCGTGTAAGCACTGGCCACTGGATGTTTTTCTTTTCACGGGGGCTCATCCTTCTTCTGCAGGATATTGTATCTGCAGCCAAAGGTCGGTCTCCGGACGAGGTAATACACCTGTTCTGTGGGACTAAAACGATGTCACAGCGGGTGGCGCCATAAACCCAGAGGAGAACACCCTTTTGGCGGCCGCTATCCGGCGAGCGAAAGACGCTGGCGTTCCCAAAGAAAACATCGAGAGGGCCCTCGAGAGGGTAATTTGCCGCAAGCTGGACACGACGCGACTCTGACGACCGTGCCTTGCAGGCAGAACGAATCAAGGGCCATGGACAGGCGATGTTGTTCGAAGCGATATACAACGGCACGATCGGGATCATCATGTGAGTGTTCACCCGCGTGGCAAGTGGCTCTCGAACCGACCCGTATACGGTCACATAGAGAATGTCGGTCGGACAACGTCAATCGCACGGTAAAACACGTCAAGGATCTTCTGGCCTCGTACAGGTGCGCGTCGTACACTTTGAGCCGGTGGGTCGGCCCCTCCCTTAATCCCCCACTCAAAAAACCCTTAGGGCGCGTTCGGCTCCTGTCAAATTCATGTTCCAGCAGCGAGGCTACGTAAAAGTGCGCATCGGCGGCGACATGGAAGCGCTTCTGGACCAAGCCATGAATGCGTGTTCGATCGACTTTGCGGAATGGAATGAAGAGTCTGGCCAACGTGGGGTGGAGGTGAGCAAGGCGTCGAGCTCGAGCTTGACGTTTTTTGTCGATTGTGACACGTTCATCACAGTTGGTCTGTCCTCCAGAAGACCTCGGCAAGCTCATGAAAGCGATCGCCGATTTCGCGTCGGCGTCCTCGCTTTGTGAGGTACTTACGAGCGAGGTCAACTGGGCACCGCTAGAACCGCAGGAGGCTAGAGTCGACGCCGAGGAGATGGACCGCTTAGAAAACTTGATTGAGGCTCTGGAAGAGAATGATGATGTCGAGCGGGTTTATACGACACTGGAACCGAACCAGTTGATCGTGGATATCTCATAGAGCAGACCGGAGAGGGCAAATCATACGACATTGCAAAACCGTGGATATATATCCTGTGCCTCTGGCTCCTAGTAAATCCCCATCTCGGAGGGGCCGGTATTTTATCTGCGGAGTATAGCAACATGGTTGACACCCGTAAATGTGGACCGCGTTACGCCCGGGCAGGGCGCTGCACTTGCAGTCACGATAATTGACCTCTACGACATGCACGGCACTGATGCCACGAGTGTGACCTTCCAAGGTGGGTGACTTGAATCGTTTGCCCTCTTAATTCAACGTGACCCTATTCTCCGCCAAGTCCCTGATCAGCCCCGACCCAACTTAGCAAGGGAAAGATCGATTCTTTCATAAATAACTACAGCATGCAGGATGGCTTTCACTCGTACGTGAACAGGGCCGTAGTACTATATTCGTAATTCTGGATGAAGACGTATCCACGCATGACCCCCAACTCCCCCGAACAGAACAATTTGCGCCTCGGCAGCTTGATGGACGTACTCCTTGAATCCTGGCACCCCTGCTCGAGCATATACGTCTTGACCCAACAGTTGTCCTACTGCAGATCTAAGGGTCGGGTAAGTGCCCTCAGCACGCATCCGGATAAGAATATCTATCAAGGGTTGGAACTGGGCAGGTATGGAAGCCCGGGAAACGCTGTTCTGTCGGTCAGTTGATGAAGTCTGATGCGTCTTGCTGCTTTCCGGCGAGTTGGGTTTCGGCGAAGTAAATGTTGGCGTTTGGAAGATCGCAGTCCTTTCGATTAATGGGGACTTGGAACCCATTAATAACGGACTCTGGATCGCTTTCGGCGGGTCGGGCGTGGGAGGCCGTACTCTATTCGAGAGGGAATGAGTAGATGTCATGTCATCCACCCCGAACCAATTCGGGTGCAACGCGATCCATGCGTCGCCTGCGATGCCACCGAGCTCGACTATGCCTGCCTGCTCAGCCAGAGCACTGTAATCCCGGAATTTCGACACTCCAGCACGTTCATAGACTTGCTTGTCTGCGTGTACAAGGCTCACTGCGATTGTCGAACGCGAAGGACGGGTGATACCGCTCTCTCTGGCCGCAAGCAGGAGATGAACGAGTGGTTTGAACCTTGTCCACGCTTGGCACCGTTCACTTTCATCACGTTCATGTGATTCCGTAGTAGTGGACGGGGTTGAGGGAAATGCGCTAGAGGAGAGCACTGACTCGGAGCTCGGAGTATTCGATGCACGCGGAAAAGGGGCGAACTGCGCTGAATAGACATCGCCACCGACCCCTGGAAATGCCGCAGGAGGAGGAACATGCTTGCTCGAAGGGGCACCGATGAAATGTAGCCCCACGTTTCTGCTCTGTGGGGAATACGTTGTGTGTGGCGCAACGCCGGAGTGAGAGTTTGGCCGTGGCGTATAAGTAGCATCACGAGCTCCTTCCTTCAAGTGTACTCGATGCGGGACAGACTGTTCGAAATTTGCATCATTGTCCTCGATAGGTAGACTTGTAAGACGTTCAAATTCCTTCGGGACTCCAATGTCGTTTATTCGCGGTGTCTGGCATACGTTGGTGACAGTTTCAGAGAGTTTCTTCATCGGGGTAACGGCCGGAGATGCAGGTCTGACCGTTGTGTGGGTCTGCTTAGTGCAGGGGTTGGGAATTGGTACCAACCCGGTCGGCGCCTTGGGCATTAGGAAAGGCGACGCCAGGCAGTTGAGCCTCTGGTGAGAGGGAGTGCCCGGTCTTCCCGAGACTGGCATGCCGTCTGTCAGTTGACCAGGTTCAAAGGGTGAACGAACGACAATAGATGAAGGTGGCCCATTATCATTCAAAGGTAGCTTAAATGCGTCGAGCGACGGTAAAACAGATGGACTGCGCTTTGCGGGACCGACAACATCTCTGGGATCGGAAGCGCTTGATCGTATTGCGCTGGATGGTGGCAGGTTCTTCGCAGGACTGTCCTGCTCCACTACCGGAGGAGACTGTGTAACAACGCTCGCGCTGCGTGCCCGGGTGGATCCAGTAGATCCAGAGGCATCTCGAGAACGCGAAGGCGTTTTCGGGATAGGCAGATCCCCAGGTGCTAGGTCGCTTCCTGTGCTCGTGGGTTTACTTGGTGATGGTGGCGTATGGGTAGGTTTCTCCGTGAAATCGAGGCTCCCTGTGTTCGAGTGGCCCGACGGCTCAAGAAGATCGCGAGCAGTTATGCGTCGTAGCTTCGAGGCGCTTTCGGGAGTAGTAGAGTAGGGATGTAGAGTAGCATCTGGGTCGTCGGGGGGGAGTGCCTGCAGCTCTTTCAAGAGCTTGGTTACGAGGTTGGGATCAATATCGAGATAAGGCTGTCTGACAGCCTGGATAGAGTCCAATGCTTCTGTACGGGTTCTTAGCACAGCTGCACCCCAATCAATGACGAGTGAAGCTTGACTCTCGAGGCTGGGTGAAGTATTGGGGGAGGGAACGACCAGGATGATCTGGTACTTGCGAAGCTTCAGGGTCGATACGGCGTACGCGTAATCGCGATCACCGGCAATAAGGACGATTGTGGCGGGGGAGGGATGATCGACGGCAAACGCGAGCATATCCACTTAGGAGCGAGACCCTATCTCAACAACGAGGGAAAGGGAGACAAGTTGCATACACACCTAAAATCATCTTGTCTGCGACGTCCTTTTTGCCATTGTGGGGACAGTCTATCATAGATAGACCAGATGACTGGAGCTCAGAACGGAGGCCTACGGACTTGGATGACTGAGCAGAAATATCGAGATAAGCTCTGAACGTCGTGACGGAGCCGAATAGACGGGCTATACGACTGATGTTGTTCACGACATCATAACCTAGACCACATGAATCGGAGGGAGGGCTACAATTTTCTGGAACGGCGAGCTGGTGAGCCGCGGTCATCGAATTAATGGTGAAAACTAACCGTAGTCCCAGAAGATGGCGACCTTGGTGTGATCCGACATGAGAAAGGGAATGGATAGTCCGAGTCACACAGCACAGGACGACGGGGAATTTGTACTCGGTGGCCAGTGCCGTTACGTGGAATACACATGCAGAGAAGGTGCTCCGTTCAGGCACTGCTCATGTGCATCCTGCCCGGAAGCATGCACAGCAGGTTTGCAGTAGGTGCGCCACTGGACGCCCATGCGAGTACAGCATGTTCCTGCGATGGAAACATCCACTTCCCTTTGAGGAACCCTGCGCAGCACAAGGGTAATGTCAAATTGCCGGGGGGGGAGTTACCGGGGAAATCGTCGTTGTAGGCGGCAGCGAGAGCGAAACGATCGAATTTCATGAGGGTAACGGCGCGGTTCCCTGTTTCAAGTTTACATTACATCGCGTGGCATTCGCACAGGATATCAATACGGATATATATCTAAAACAATGAGGTAGAGTCTACTTGACTTTTCGTTGTAGTTTACTGAGATGATAGTTGATGGACGGTCTTTGGGGTTTGGGGTGGACAGGCTGTGGCGCAAGGCGGTGAGTGGGGCAGGTACACAACTGGGTGGGCGACCAACCGTCGTGCGCATGCAGTTGAACAGCGCGTCCGCCACTTCCTTGCACTTGACAGCATCTGCAGAGAGAACGTCGCCGGTGGCAGCCCAGCAGCCGAGCATGGCGACAAACTCGGCCTTGCACGGCGAAGGCCGATACACTGAAAAAAAGGGTCGTCGAGGTCGGACAAGGCTGGGCACGATGGAGACGCACATTTGGATGGTCTGACCTTGACGTGGGTAATGTGCACCATCGCTCAAATAAAACCAACACGACGGAGGACGACTCTGCACGATCCTGCAAGTCCGCGAACCAAGCTCGGCAATTCCCGATCTGCGCTGTCACCGACCACGTATGAGATTCTTGTCAAGTACTGCAACCCACTCTTGAAGCTTGAAGCCGCGGGCTCGCTGAATCACACAGCAACCAGACTCGTAATACCTTTGTCTGCCATCCATGCCATCCCTGAACAAGAACAATGCCGGTACGCCACTCCAGAATCACATCGGACCGTGGATGACTCACTTGTCGCCGCCAGCCGTGAAACGGATCATGCAAGAGGCAAGGGAGCTGGCAACCGACCCTTGCACCGATTATCACGCCGCACCTCTCGAGGTATCCTTCGTCCAACACCTCTCCGTCCTCCTACTCACTATTCCGAACAGGATGACATCTTCGTATGCCGCCAGTAGCCATCCCCTGTGCCCTCTTAATTTTTTCGCCTAGGAATGGCACTGCACCATCAGGGGACCATCGGGGACAGAATTCGAGGGCGGCTTGTATCATTTCCGCATATTGCTACCTGCAGAATACCCTTTCCGACCACCCTCGCTGATGATGCTTACCCCAAATGGCCGTTTCGAACTCAACACCAAGGTATTCATCTCTGCCAGCCGACACGTTTGATTCCCATGTTGAATTATCGCTTTGACAGATTTGCATAAGCTTTACAAATTGTTTGTCTTTTCCACTATTTCACACACGGTCTAGGCTAATCCATCGGAAAGATCATGAGGAAGAGTGGCAGCCTGCCTGGGGTGTGCGAACGGGTGTGTACCTGCTCGGATCTAATTGAAAGTTGGCTGATTTCTGCGCGTAGCTATTCTCGGCCTTCAGGGATTTCTCCCTCTCAAGGGCTCGGCAGCCAATGGTGTTGGATCGGTCGAGTACCCTGTCTCGGAACGGAAACGTTTAGCACTCTTGCAAGTGTTCATATTAACGACCGCGCGCGAGACTTTCTGACAACTTGCCACGTTTAAGATCGCGGGAGTGGGTTTGCCCCAAGTGCCAACAAACTAACTTGGAATGCCTTCCAGACCCGCCACACCACGCCACCCCGACCCTGAATGGGGCCGCAGGGCTCCGAGGACTCTCACGCGCTCAAGATCAATTCGAGCCTCCAATTCTTCGACCATCACCCACACCGCTGCCAACCCCCCCAGAACGTTCCTTTGGCCCGGAGACGACGATATCTGATCCCGATCCAACCGTCATCTCAACGCTTGTTACTGAATCTGGGCCGTCAGTTGTTGAAGAGCGAGACAGAATTCCCAGTCGCACAGAGGCCGTCCGCGGATCATCGCTGGTTATACACCATCGCTCTCACCGGTCACCATTAGTATTGGACACTGCGATCTGTGTATTACTCCTTCTGGTCGTAGCGTTGTTGTGTAGGCGGGTTCTGTGAGTCGCATGCCTGTTCTATAGAGTGATGATCTGTGATTTTCTGGACGGCCATTGGTTGTGTTTTTTTTACCCCAGATGTGGATTGGATCTTACACAGCTCAGAAAGTTTCTAGACCGAGCTTACTGTGCAATTGAATACCTTGATCGAGCCCGTCGCCAGATTGGGTGAACTGCAATCTCGTTATGTCAGCCCGGTTGATTCAGGGATTTGTCAACTGAACACTCACAGCTTGGATTTATACCGAGCGCCGTCCTTTGGATGCTCCTCAGCTTTCCGCCTCCTCTACCTTTACTACCATGTCGCTCTCCATCGTCATCCACGACACAGTTTCTCTCAACCGAACCAAAAAGCGGTCGTCCTTCCTCACTTGTTCCAGGCGCCGCGATACCCCTCCTATACCACCCACACTCGTTAATTCTCCCTATCTTTCTTCGCCAGACAGTGTCTTCCGGCGAAAGACCTCTGTGCTCAAATGGCCTTCCCAGGCGAAGGACGAGTGGCTCCGGGACATGGTCCCTATAGACAGATCTTCGCCGTCGGATGCCGACACAAAATCAGAGGGATCAAACGACTCGACCCCTTCACCGACCTCTTCCGACAGCTCCTATGGCTGTTCGCTCTTCCCCCCGTCACCAATATTGCGACCACGTTCCACAAGCCCTGATGTTGCCACACCCGCCAAACGTGCGTCGTGTGGCTCAGGCTCTGGTCCATCGCTCCACCGTTAACCGTGTTCGCCTGTTGCTTTACGTTGCAAATGACTGTGAAGAAACGTTTTGTAACACGAGGGACGCTATAGGGCGTCCAATCTCCTCACCTTGCTATTCATTTTGGGTTTTACTGGGTTTAAGTGGGTATAGGGACCCTTGGGTTTTTGGGCAATTCTGTCTTTGACGTTAACATCGTCCTCGGGTATCATGATATTTTAGTGTTTTGATTCGTTTCACGGACAGTTATCTATCATCCATCAATCACATTCGCATATTGTATTTACTCACTTTATCAGGTATACTTGGGGCCTCTCACGCAGTGGACACGGCACATGGTCATGTAATCGAACTACATAAAACAGTACACGAGGGGACGTAGCGCAAGATGGTGTAGATTCGCTGAATTACTTTTTCTTCCCGGCACTGACACTGAGGACCACAATATCTTCGTCCTCCAAGTTATAACTCGCGATCGTGCTAGAATTCGTGAGCATTTTACCCATGTAAGATATTCGCATTTTCGAAGCGGGTAAAGTGCTCCCTGTAGCCTGGATAAATCGCTCGCGGAGCGTCGAAACAAGTAATGTGAGCGGTAGATCGGAAATGGTCACCATCTTCCCGTCGAGCTTCCACTCCAGTTTCGATGGCTCACTGGGAAGTTGAACGTTAAGGGAGATCGTGTAAGGGTGCATGTTAATCCAATCTGCCTCGGGATATAAGGCACCACCGGGAAGCTTGGCAATCTTTTGCCTCTTGATCTGGGGTTGTTCCTCGAGGCCGTCCATTTCATCCGCGCTCCGCACCATGCCGGTCTGCGGGCCGGTCATACCAGGCATGCGAGTAGGGTGCATACCAGGAGGGGGCGGTTGAAATCCGAAGGGTTGCACAGCATCTGGACCCTGATAGTGAAGTGGTGGCAACATGACCGGCGGTGGTTGGTTGGAATATACGGAAGCTGGCTGGGGTCCTGATGACACGGTTGCAGCGGAATACCCCGGATGAGACACAGACCCTGGAGCCTGGATAGGTGGTGCCGGTAACGACGCAGGGGCTGGTGGAAGCGTTGTCATCGGCGGAGGTGGAGCAGCAGCAGGCCCAATGCCAGGCCCGATCGCGTTGGCTTCCTGTGGTCCAAGACCCTTGGCACGGTGGATGGCAGCGATTTGTTCGTCGAAGTTGACATTAAGGGAATATTTGTCCATTGTGCTGACTTTGGTTGCGGTATGCCCATCCCAAACAACTTTCTCTCTCTCCTTCCGACGTTCTCGTTCCTCTTCTTCCTCTTTCTTTCGACGCTCCTCGTCCGCCTCAGCACCAAAGATATCAACACGTGTACGAGCGAGGTCCTTGAGTGACGACACAACATCGGCGCCCCGTAAGAGCTCCGAGGCCTGAACCTTGCGGGCTTCCAAAGCATCTCGTTGGGACTTCCACTTGGGGTCCAGCAGTTCAATGCGCATATGCTCGTCAAGCTCGTCCACGGGAATCTGTTGGCCACAGATAGCGCAAGTAGTGAGCGCAGATGCTTTCTTCCCACCGACTAGTATAGATTATTAGAAGAATACGACCACTGATAACGAAAGGGGGGACACTCACGCTTGGGCACATAGTCAGACTTGATCTTCATTGGACCAGCAGCGTTAGCATTGGCCTGAATGGCCCTTGCACGCTCCAACTCTCGCATCCTTTCTTCATCTTCACGTTGCTTCCGCTGTTGTGCCTCGTCGTCCTCATCGTCACTTTGTTCCATTGCGGCATCCTCGCCTTCTGCTATGGAAATACCTGCACCACCAACAGCGGCAGCAGCCTCTGCCTCCGCTGCTGCCTGTCTTGCGCGGTGAGCCTCGATCTCGTCTGCAGTAGTCTCCATGATCATTGCAGCCATACGCTTCTGCGCCAGGGTCATATTTTCTACCTCCTGCACGTTCATCGGTGGCGGTAATTCCGAGTTTGCATCAGCGACAGTAAATTCAATGGTTTGGACGATAGCATAATCATGCCAATCGATTTCAGCAAAGGCCACTATGAGTGAAAAAGTCAGCGTCTCCAACACAATATTGGGCTAATTAAAACGTGCATTTCTCTGCTTCCTGGTCGTCTTGGCGCTTCTTATCCTTCTCTCTCTTCAGTCGTTCCCATCGTGCATATCTTTTTGACCGTTCAAGTGCTTTCCACTGTGACCCGTCCTGCGCGCGCTCGTGAACATACGACAACAACTCCTTGCTCGGGTACAAGACTTTTAGATATTGTTCGACCAGGCGATTGAAGTAGCCGAAGAGGGAATGATTGGGTCGCAAGAAATCGAACTGATAATTGCGCCCTTCTCTTTGGGAAAGGGCGGCAAGGAAGGTGCGTCCACGACGAGCAGTGAAAAGGGCGGTCAGTTTCATGGTGTCTCTGTGTGCAAAGGGAGGTGTAAGTGAGTGGCAATCGATGGCATGCCACTTACAGGTCAATGGGACTGATACTCGGCAAATCCATGACAAAGTGGGGCTGAGGCGGTTCGGCTCCAAGGTCTTCCTGGACCACAGGCGCCGTTTCACCCTCCCCCACCTTTGCCTTGTCCTGGGGTACCTCCTCGACTTCCTCTCCAGCAGATATTCGATCCATGCGATGCCTATAGTAAGCATGATAAGGGTCCGCAGGGTTGAGGAACGAGAACTTGGGATCCTGACGCTGATTCTCGCGAATCTTGTCCTCGAACTGCGGGGGGTTGGCTGAACGCGCGACAAAGAGAGCGGTTCTGTCAATGACGGCTGAAAAAGTGCATCAGCATCAACATGGAAGACGGTCCGGGACTGTCATGACTCGCATTTGATTTCTGGGGGAGGGAGAATGAGTCCGCTGGCGAACCTGGGCTCCTTGGCCATGTCAGCATCGCCGTTGAAGGCATGTGCGGGTATTGTCTGTGTCTCGACTGCCATCGTGTCGGAATGTCGTCGTCGTCGTCAAAGACGATGCGGGCGAGCGTGCTGTCGGAGGTTGAAAAAAGGACCGGCATGTCTCGGCACTCTCTTTCTCCTCGTCGTCGACATGTTCGGCGCGTTCCGTCCGACGTCTGTCGCATTCGGCGGTCTCTTATGGTCAGTCTCCGTCTCTTGGCTCGTCAGAAATACTGAGCAAGGACAGGAAAACCCCCTGGAAGTTGTCCGTGACGCGCAAGGCGAATGCGCGTGCCCGCCTCAAAAAGGTCGACGCGGTCATCGAAGCCGTCCGTGTAAGCGGCGTTCAGTGCAAAGCCCTGGTGAGCACGGCAGGTCCGGTGGCACACACACACTTAATCCAACCCAGGACCGCGCTATGCTCTTGCCCAAGGAACATGAAATGGTCCCAAAAGATAAATACACCGTCTTCAGCTCAACGGCCCGCGGGTATCGAAAGGGTATCCACAAGGTACCCAAATGGACAAGGGTATGCCCCCTTCTACGCTGGTGCAACACTTTTCTCACAATCGCCTTGTAAAGCTGACCCTCAGGACCAACCCGAAAGGTTTTTAGTCTTGAATTCACAAGGCACTATGCTACTTTTATCTACCCCGCGTGCCACATTCGAGTACAGCCAGCAGTGCATGCTCATTAAAACAGCACCACATGTATTTTCCCCTGCCTAATTCCCTCTAGCACCTTGGGCGCCCCAAGCACCGTTCTGAAAACCTCGTCCCGGGTCTCCGGTATATCGAGCAGGTTACGGTTCTTCGCGTCCCGGAATGAGACGTCAAGAATAATGTGTGTGAGCTGGGAGACGGAGAGTGCGTCTGGGAATAGTTACTAAACAAAGCCGGGCTTCGCGACTATGTACTCACCTGTTTCGCAAAGGAGTTTCCC
>JBBPRB010000311.1:0-18468 GCA_038092815.1 Hortiboletus rubellus
TAAGGGATGCAGTATACTCCTAACTTGGGTCTAAGTAGTTCTATTTATAGCGTGGGAATTACTCTACACAGCCTCTCTATTTGTTTGTAGAGGGGTGCACTTGTGAGCACTCATTGGTTGAGATTTACTCAAGTAGGAATTTTTTTCCTAAAAGAGGGAATCTGCCAAATGGGGCTGAATCGCGCTCCTTATATAGTAATTTACATGTGGCTGTGCTACCTTTGGTTCCGAGGTGGCTGTGCCAAAATATGACTCATACTGACTCACTTTAACTTATCCTGTCAGAAAATGACTAGCAATTGCTAAAAATAGCCTTTGGCTTGGCAATGACTCATGCTGACTCATTGTGACTCATGCTGTGCATGTCACATGATCACTTTGCCAATCTAGGGGCAGTGCTTTGGTTGATTCTCATTTGACTCACTTTAACTCAGTATGACTCATTATGACTTATGCTGTGCACAGTCACATGATCTGAGTCAGGTGATTTGCAACTGAGGTCACATGCTCCATTTGCTTCTCTGACACTTGGCTAAGTACTTAAGGGTAAAAGAGATATTAAGAAAATGAGTAGTTATGTAGTTGTAGATAGTAATAAAAGTATGTTGGGAGAAATCATTTGATTTCTCTGCAACCTGTGAATGAACAAATAAGGAAAAATAGAGGTATATACTAGACACTATGGTCTATATGTCCCTCAATTAGCTAAGCATTTGGACTGTGGGAATATAGTGAAAACTCAAATCTCGGGTCAAATGTTTAGCATCACATATACAATAACTAAGTATCTGCATCCAAACACTTTGGTGCAGGTCAATGTGCTGCCAAAACAGCAAGCCAAAGTATGGCAAGTCCCTCACCTGCTCCGATCACATTCTTTGGAATCCCCTCCAGTTCCCTTTGGTTCCAGATTGGCCATGTTATGGTAAATACAAAACAGACATAAGTCCATTGTTCTCATTGCTCGAATCTTACAATTGGCACCAATCTCCAAATAGCATGTCCATGCTAAAGGCACTTATGAACTCATCGTTGCTGACAATCCTGGGCATGCCAAAGGCCTTCAGCAACTTGGCTGGCTATATCACCAGGACAGTTTATGCTTCCAAAACCAGGAGCTTGCTACACAATATCTTACCCAGAGTCTTGAGGCCAGTAAGTTGTTTCTGCGCATGGACATTCTTTTTCATAGACCCGTCTGACACCCACCCCCCTTTTTAAGATGTGGATAATCCCAATCCAATACTATGTAGGAGCCCAGATTGTGCTTAAGGGAGATAACCAAGACATACCAATGGAGTTCGCTATCATAAGCAATTTTCTCGTTATTCTTGATTGCAGTGTCAGTGCTTCTATCCGCCCCTGAAGCTCCTGATTGATTCTTCCACTCCTACTTTCTTATTGGCAGTCTCAACTAGCTTAGTCTCACCGGTATGCTCGGTCTTTTCACGTCTTCCAGTCCTTTTCTCATAACCCTGTCTACCCCATTTCATCATGTATGCATTGTACAGGTCCAGGTTCCATTTATTGGTGACATCGCTGCCCATTGTCCTGTTGCAGCAAGGTACATTACTTGACTGCTTGGAGATCGTCGGATCCACTGCCTCTTAGATCAGTGGTCATTTGTGATGAACACCTATTTTATGATCAAAAATTTCACCTAGAACCATTTAAGTCTAGGTTCAGTGCTATCACTGTATCATTCATGGACACATCACCTCCAAAGGACATCCTCTTACCAGCATAGGTGTGTGGTGATTAAGTGAGTCCGGACCGAGCTGGACTGCCATATAATCATGCTGAATGTACATTAATCATGGTGAATACACATTACTCACACTGAAAGTGTATTGATTGTATTGAAAGTATATGACAGTAATCGCCCTGCACGTATATTAATCATGCTGAAAAAGAACAAGAAAGGTGCAGTAACAATGAGTGCTGCTGGCAGCACCACAAGGCAACAAGGATGGTGGGATGCAAGGATGTAGAGTGGTGCACTGAAAATTGTGAGGGGGACATGTTCTGGAATTAAGTGATATGGCTGCCTGCAATAAGTATACAGTGACTCCAAAACCATTGCAATGCCTAATCCCAATCCAGTGCACAAAGTGCACTGCAATCATCTGTGGGAATCCCGCTTAGCATTAGTCAAACGAAATTAGATACACACTCCTGGCTACACATCGGCCCCTGGATCATGTGATTTGGCCCAGCGGCTGTGGAGATATGGCCATTTTAAAATGACAGGTCCATTGCAATAGTTTATTTACTTTTGGTGGGTAAGGTGAAATCTTGATAAAATTAGCTGATATTTGGTAATGTTTGGTTGTATAAACATTGATCCATATATAAACATTATGTCTGAGTTTAAAAAAGTTCACTCACTTATTAATTTCCAACCACTATCATCATATAATCTCTCAATCCTACTAGGGAGATGCATGTATTCTTTTGAGATGACTTCAAAGATATTTAGTGGGATTTCAGTTGGGAGACTGTGCAGGTAATACCATAGCCACAAAATATTACATTTCTGGCCATTACTCCAGTTCCTACAGGTGTGCTTGGGACTATTGTCTTCTTGAAAAATTACATCAAAAAGATTAAAACTACAATTCTACAGGATATTTAGCAATTTATCCTTCAAAATCTGAAGATATGGGTGCCCATCCTACCATCAATCTTGGGAACATATCAAATATCCTGTCAAGTCATACACCCTCACACCATTACATATCTTCCCCTAAATTTAATAGTTTTCTTCACCAATCTATTATTAAACCTCTCATATGGCTTTTTTGATGCCCATCTGATCCTAGGTGATCAATTTTGGTCCAGTTGAACTTTCCTATCTCCTTTCAGTCCTCCACAGTTCAGTCCCTGAGGACATGAGCATTGTTCAGACAAGCTTTATGATCCTTGATAGAAAGAAGTGGCTGTTTTATTTTTGCTACAGCTTTTACACCAGACTTTTTCAAGTGCTAGCAGATTGTATTTGAGGAGAGGGGTTGGTTGATGATATTGGTAAGTGACTTGATCACTCGGATGTCATTTTTTACCTTGAAAATGATAATGAGATAAATGGCATAATAAATATTAGTTGGGGAAAGCATGAATAGGCAGCCTTCAATGGACTTCTGGGCTTCAGAACACACTTTGAAGTATAGTATAGGTATGGTAGAGACATGTACACCAGTGGTAGAGTCATGGAGTAATCTGCTTCAAGCATAAAGAGAATTTTGTTCCTTTGGGTAGTAAAATAAGATTTTATAATGATACTGGTTGGAAATTAATAAGTGAGTGAACTTTTTAAACTCAGACATAATGTTTATATATGGATCAATGTTTATACGACCAAACATTACCAAATATCAGTTAATTTTATCAAGATTTCACCTTACCCACCAAAAGTAAATAAACTGTTGCAATGGACCTGTCATTTTAAAATGGCCATATCTCCACAGCCGCTGGGCCAAATCACATGATCCAGGGGCCGATGTGTAGCCAGGGGTGTGTATCTAATTTCATTTGACTAATGCTAAGCAGGATTCCCACAGATGATTGCAGTGCGCTTTGTGCACTGGACTGGGGTTAGACATTGCAATGGTTTTTGAAGTCACTGTATGTAAAAGCAAGAAAAACATTTTAGAAAAGTGCAGGAGAATGGGGATGACATACAAGAATACAGTGAATGGAAATTTTTGCAAAAGTGGTAGGAATGTTGCAAGACAGGGCAGGGAAGATGTCTTGCAAGATTGGGACAGAAGAGTGAGCAGCCTGGAGCAGGATGGTTTGCAAAAGCAGCAGGCATGTTGCAAGAAACAATGTCTTGCAAGATTGTAATGGAACACCAAGCAGCCCCAGGGGAGGATGGTCTGCAAAAGCTGTGGGCATGTTTCAATAAGGGCAGGAGAGTGGAGACAACGTATTGCAAGACCAGAAGGGTACAAGAATACAGTGAGCAGGACTTTTAGCAGGAATGACATCTTGCAAGATTGGGATGGGACAGCAGGCAGCCTGGAGCAGGATGGTTTGCAAAAGCGGTGGGCATGTTGGAAGAGAAGGGTGGGAGAGTGAAGATAACATATTACAAGACTGGGAGGGCATAAGAATACAGCAAGTGAGAATATTGCGAGAGGGGAGGGGAACAACATATTACAAGATTGGAAGGGTACAAGAATATGTTAGATTTAAGATTCCATATTTGGTACTATCTGCTTACATAAGCAGTACTTACATTGGATCATTTACCTTTAGTTTTACTTAGTGACTTACTGAGTATTCTACAGGCAGCACCATCTTTCTACAGGTTATGAGCCCTAGTGCTCCTCAGTGACCCCAAGAGTTCACTCACTCAGACTCCTCAGAATGCCATATGAAGTCGAACTCAAAGATGGCCTGAGAGTCAAGGTCTCGAGTCTTAATAGCTACAATTGGTTGGACTACCGCGAAATACTTATTCGGACAGCGTGAGAAGCTCAATGCACTACACCAGCATCCAACTACACTACTATACTAGTAGTCATCAAGTCCAACCAAATGCCCAAAAGCATTAGAGAATAGCTTCTCCTCACACACTGGAGAAATTGTCTTATGAAGCAAATCACACGACTTCAGGAACTTGGAGAGGCCAGCAAGGCATGTGACTCAGAAGTCCCTCGCGCAGCCACTACACAGCCTCATGGATCCCCAATGGCACATCAACAGGTCCATGAAGAGACTGCTGATGCCACCATGACCAACAGCGAACACGCTGAGCCAATAGCACCAGTGAACAGTTCATGCAACATACCAGACACACTGCATGAAGACAGAGCTAGGCACTGAGCTGGGGAAGGAGTCGACACGGTCGGGACAGGCATGTCAGCACAAACGGCACCGGTGGGTATCAACAATGCATGCGTACAGAGTGCAGCACATGCCACATACAACAGCACGCATGCAGCCCCACGACATGACACAAATGCAAGGGTGAGAGACGGCATGTGAGCACAGCGGCAGAGTGCGCACAAGAGTGCTAGCCCTGAGAAGGTTAGCCAGACGAAGGGGAGCACAGGCAAGAGGGGTGAAATGCCGCACAGGAGAGTTGACAAAGAGGCAGCCAAAGCAAAAAGACCAGGCACAGAGACCACGGTCAAAATGACTGATGGTGTAAGCCTCACAACCCCAGCAAGCAGCTCACATTTCATTAAACCAACTCCGCCACCTGTCAAGTCAAACACCACACTATCAGCATGAGCAGGTGATGACACTGACAAACGTCGAGCACATACCAAGCACATTGACAAATCACACAGTCAGGTAGAGACTACCACAACAATACTACTGCATCCACCCCAGAGCCTACTGCTCAAGGGGGAGCACACAGGCCAGGCGAGCAGTGGTGGCATACAGCTTACTGCACACAAGATGGACCAGCTGATGAACACCAGTGCAAGCACACGAAGCACATCACACATCCACCCCGACGGAGACACCGAGTTGATGAACACACCCAGACCACCAGAAGACATTGGGGATGTGATGGGCAATGATGAGCATCATTCAGATGCACCCACAGAGCCATCTGACCAGCCAGAAGGCACGAGAGGTCGAGGAGGCAAGGTGTGGATCAAGACAAGGGTGTTGGGGGCGCTAAGAAGTGCTGAGGAGGGTGCGGGCAGCGACAGCAATGATGAATGTCAAGTTGAGAAGCCCAATGAACCACCTACCAGGTTCCAAGTCAAACCGCAAGACTGCAGTAGCATCCAGGTCAAACCAGGGAGCAAGACTGGCGAAGTCAAACACAATGGAAGTATCACGCATCAAAGCACGGATGCAGTGGACAACAGGGAGGCTGCAGAGGAAGCATCACAGGTCATACAGGATGATGGGGAGAGTGTGAGGATGCACCATATTGTGTCGATTGTGGGGGAGAGAGAATATGCAGGTGTGCACATATGTATGATCGACAGCAGCTGACGAAGAAAATGATCAGTGCAGTGAAACGGCAGTTGAGAACATACCTAGATCACCTCCAGATACACCCCCACCACTACATCCCAGCCCAGCCCAACCATCCATACAAGAGAATGAACCCCCAAGCATCAAGCTCAAGGGGGAGTGGTGAGTATTGACAAGCACCAACATTGAGCATACCGCAGCCGAGACGGACATGTCAGGAGCATTGGGACACGATGAGGACACTGAGAACCGGGCAAAGAAGCCTACAAATGGAATAGGAACGAGCGTGCTGCTGAAATGGACACACTATGTCCAGGAAATAGGCCAGGAGGCCATATAAGCAGGGAGATCAAGTCCAGAGGTGCTGAGTGCGATTGGAAGTGCCAAAATGTGCGCAACTGAGTCAGATATGATGGGAATCAATGCTGGATAGATGGCACAACGAGCAGTGCACATCATGAGTCAGAACAACTCAAAATGAAGTCACTAGCTGGAGAAAAGGAGATCAGCACAAATGGTACAAACACAGAACAATGAACATACCTTGGCCATCCATACCATTTCCCAGCCATCCCAGATCACCCACTGACTATTTCCACCAGCCAAGCACACCACATCATGCAGAAACATGATCTAGAAAGATTAGTACCAAAAGGTGGACCTACCAAGTCAACCGGATGTGTTGAGGCCAAATTGAACCGATTGGATGCACCAGATATATCCCATGTGGACTGGGGATGATGCTGAGCCAAACCCCAGGCATTATATGTGGAGGTGGAGCTGCCAGAGCTGATCTAGGACAAGTGTACGCACCATAATATAGCAAGAACACAATTGCGCTATTAGCTGAGCTGCAACTTGCCATATATGGACACCGCTTGAGTGCAGTGCACAGCCATGCACCACTTGTCAATATGGACAACACTACATTTGTTTTGAAGATATTTTTGGTATACTTTCATTACATTTTATCCTTCCTTCTGTTTGGACAAACACTTACAACTAATAGTCACCCCCTTGTATTTGAGGATTCTTTATTCCATATTTGGTATCACCACTTACATAAGCAGTACTTACATTGGACCATTTACCTTTAGTCTTACTTAGTGACTTACTGAGTATTCTACAGGCAGCACCATCTTTTTACAAAATACAGCAAGCCAGAATGTTGCAAAAGCAGCAGGAATTCAAATTGCAAGAGGGGGTGGGAATGGCATCTTGCAAGATTACGAGTAACAGGATTGGGAGCAATAAGGCTGGTGGTGTATTGGAACGATAGATATCCCGATTATGCAGGGGCAAGAAGAGATTATGGAATCAGTGGGAGCTACTCACTGATTGGTTATGGATGGTAACAATAGATCTTCAGAATAGAGCAATAGGTGGGAGGACTAATGCTCAAGAGGTTTTGAGTGAGAGGAGGGAGCAAAGAACTCTTGGATAATGAGATGTTATTCTTATTATTTACTGTAAGATGGGCTTAAGACCTGGTCTTATATAGTATTCTACACTATCCCTGAAACGTGATGGGGAAGAAACATGTATCAAGTATGAAACATGTAAGAGAATGTGAAACATATAGTGAAATGTGTATCACATCTTATGACATCATGAAACACCAGATAAGGATGATGTCATAGTCTAGACCATGAGATAAGAAAGAACTTATCTATATGTGATGAGTAATATGGAATAGCATAAGAATAAGGTCAAAGACCAATCTAGAATTTGATATCAGGAAATAAAAGATAAGATTAGAAATACCAGATTCTCAATATGGTGTACTGTATTGCAAGACTATACACTAATTGTTGACCACCACATAATCTGCAAAATAAAATATACATGCTATTATTACTGTGGTTTCAAGCAACGCATCTACTCTCTGGCCTGCCTTGGATGTTTTGCAAACAGTGTACAGGATGTACGTTGGTTCTTGGCATCAATCAATAGATGTTTAATTTATTGCTTGTATATAATATGGGCACCTGGCTGCTGCTGGCACTAAAGAGATTGCTAGTCTCTTTGGGTGCAGAGGCAACAGCAAAAGGGTAAACCCAGTGAGGAAGAGTACTCACTTGCTGTAGTGCACTTGCAAACAAGTTGCTAGAAGTTATTCACTATCGTAATATGAAGTAACAAATTTAGATTGTAGGCTCAGAAAGAGCTGGGTTTATATACAGTACAAGGATGTTTGTACATATTGTGAAAATATCCATAAAGGATGAAGGACTGTGTAATGCACAGCAATAGATAGCCAATAGCAAAAGCTGCTCAGGATATGGTGCAATATGCCAAGAGAATGGTGCAATATGTCACCATAATGATATAATATAATGCCATCTAAAGATAAGAATAAGTATAACATCATCAGTCTAGAACAATGATGTCATGGGTCTAGAATGAATTAGTAATCATGAAGAGCGACCCAGACAGGATAAGAATAAATCCTAAATATTTCAATACTCCACCTCGCTATTCATAATGGAAGAGATAAATATGGTGTACGGGAAAGTTTCTTCCTATTCTCCTCAAAACGTCACCATGTCAGATTCTTTGTGAAGATATCTGCAACTTGTTCATCAGTGGGAATATAAAAGAGTTTGATCTTCCCATCTGTAACACATTCTCGGATGTAGTGTTCCGGAATTTCTATGTGTTTTGAACAACTTTCTTGTGTGGGATTTGCAGCAAGAAACATGGCACCTTGATTGTCACAGAGCAATGGAATGGTTCGAAGGTTGAACTTTAATTCGGAAAGGAGTGTCTGAATCCAGGAAAGCTGTTTAGCTGCTTCTGTCATTCCAACATATTCTGCTTCTGTTGATGATAAGGTTATCTTCCGTTGTCATCTGGAAAGCCAAGAGACTATTCCATTGCCAATGAACATCGCATATCCAGAAGTGAAGCGATGAGTTTCGCGATCTCCAGTCCAATCTGTATCAGAATATGTTATAATGCCAGATCAAGTTGATCTGTCATATGTGATGCAGAGATTCTTGGTACCAATAAGGTATCGCATTATATAAACTGCTTTCTGCAAGTGTTCATCTGAAGGATTTGCGGAGAACTGTGACATTTTGATAACAGTATAGGCAATGTCTGGGTGAGTTCCGAGCATGATATATAACAGTGATCCAATCACCGATTGATAGCGACTACAGAGCTAAGAGGAGGTTTCTGTGGTAAAAGGAGTAGGATTGTACCCAGATGGAAGAGGGATACAAGCTACTTTGGCATTGGTGAGTTTGAAGCGATTGATGACCTTCTCAGTGTAAGCAACTTGGTCAAGCTTCAAAGTTTGTTTAGAACGGTTGTGAGTAATACACATGCCAAGATATTTAGTAGCAGTTCCAAGATCATGGCTTTTCCATTTCTTCATAAACTGTTTCTTCTTCATCATGAGATAGGAATGGTTGGAGCCCATGAAAAGAGCATCGTCAACATAAATGACAAGTATAATAATGTCCTGACCGTGAAAATGAACATAGACACCAGGATCTCCATGTGTCCTAACAAATCCCATATCTAGCAAAGATTTGTGAAGTGCCTTGTTCCATTGTAGGGCAGCTTGTTTCAAGCCATAGATCGCCCTTAGCAAGCAACAAACTTTCTTCTCCATGCCAGGTTGTATGAAACTTTCAGGCTGTTCCATGTAAATTTCTTCATCAAGTTCTCCAAATAGGAAGGCAGTCTTGACATCTAGCACTTCAATTTCCCAATCTTTGAGTGCTGCAATAGAAAGAAGAAGCCGAACAGTCTTAAATCTTGCAACTGGTGAAAAGGTTTCTTCGAAATCTATTCTATATACTTGAGTAAAGCCTTTGGCAATAAAGCAAGCCTTAGTTCAGCCATCGCTTTTGACAACATATACCCATCTCCCTTTGACAGGTTTTTGTCCAGGTGGAAGGTCAACCAATTCCCAGACTTTTTGCTCTTTCAGCAATTTGATTTCTTCTTTCATAGCACTCCTCCGTTTGTTCTGTTCTCCTTTTGAAAGTTTCAGAACGTCCTTGTAGTGCGATGGTGTGCCAGTGATGGAGATAGCAGAGGCTATAAGAGAGCCAAAGAATCAAGCACTATACAAGGTTCCTAGATCATCATTTTCATTTGTAGGAATAGATGATTGAACTTCTCGTTCAATTTCCACGGGAGGTCTATCTCCATATATATTATCAGGAATGATACGTGGATTATGAATACAAATTCCTCAACGAGGTTCTTCTTGTGGAGGAGATTCAGGAGGAGTTGGAGAAGAAGTATGAGGAGGCTGTTGATCTCCTCGTGGTGGGAATTGTTAATTGGGATCATGACCATCCATAGGTGGAAATTGATAATGACGAGTGACTGGAATATAGTCAGCTGAAACAGGGTCTTGATTCTCGTCTTGTTCCTGGTCTGAAAGGTTGTCTGGAATAGAAATCTCGGCAGGTTTGTTTTCTTGCTTTCCAGAACAATAGGGGAACACAAGTTCATCAAATGTGGTAGTGGAGGAAATCATAGTAGTTCTTCTCCTAGGAGACCAGAAATGGTATCCTTTGGTTCCTTTCTCATATCCAATGAAGATAGCTTCCTCTGCTTTGGTAGATAGTTTATTGGCATGATCTTCTTTTGGAATAAAAACATAGGCACAACATTCAAACACCTTGAAATAGGAAACATTTGGCTTACTGCCATTCCATTTGGATATGGGAGTAGATCAATCAATACAACGCATGGGCTGTCTGTTATAGATGTGGAGAGCAGTCTCAACAGCATCTTGCCAGAAAGAAGGTGGCATACAAGCATGTTGGCGCATAGCCTCAGACTTTTCAAGGATTGTGTGATTAAAATGTTCAGCACGACCATTCTGTTAAGGGGTACGAGGTACAAAGGTTTGATGCTCTATATCCTTGGACAAGAGGAACGTCCGAAGAGAATGATTAATGTATTCCCCCCATGGTCTGAACGTACAGAGCGAAAAGGATAACCAGTTTGGTTCTCCACCCAAGCAATTAAATCCTGGAGTGCCTGAATAGCATCGGATTTGGAGTGCAAGAAGTGCAAACTTGCAAAACTGGAAGCGTCATTGAGAAAAGTGATGATCCACTTATTACAAGAACGTGACCAGGTCGGCAGTTTGCACAAATCAGTATGAATGAGGTCAAGCATACAAGAAGAGCATGAAGATGAAACAGGAAAATCCTGCTGATGTGCCTTGCCAAACACACAGCCTTTGCAAGTAGGCATAGAGGCAGGAGGCGTAAGAGAGGGAACACCCGACAAATGCTGATGTGCATGCCGAAGAGCATTCTTGGATGGGTATCCAAGATGCTAATGCCACAAGTCAAAAGACTTGAGATCCTGCAAGGAGTTAACCAAACCAACTGGAGTGATCAGAGAGGACCAAAATCAGTGGAGCAGAGAAGATGAAAATAAAGCACTGGCCTGTATTGCCATCCTTCCTTGATTGTCCCAGATCTTGGTTTGATTCGTTATCTCACATTTGTACCCAGAGGCAGTGAGATGGTTAACAGACAGAAGTCTGCTATTAGCATTAGAAGCATACCAGACATCGTTCAAAACGATGGGAATGGCTTCTGGCTTTGTCTGTTTTACTATCACAGTGCCAGAACCAGTCATTTTCATGACACCATCATTGGCAGTTCCTGCGAACTTAATCCCTTGCTGTAAATCAGAAAAGTCATCGAGGTAAGGCGTTATGTGATCAGAACATTCCAAATCAACCAGACATAGATCCTCGGTATTGCAATCTTTCGCGCCTAGAGCATAAGCTCTCGAATAAGCAGAATCATAGTAGTATTCACCATCAGGTACATTATCATAGTCATCATCTGATCTAGCATTATCATGCTCTTCACGGAGCAAAAGAGAACAATCTATGCTCCCTTTTCAGGTTCCATCGGCATTTCGCCGGAAGTCTCCATGAAAACATGCAATGAACTTATGTGTATCAGGTTTATTGGGTTTCTTGGATTTTGCTCCTCTCTCAAAGCACTGGGGGAGAGGAGCCGGAATGAAATGACGAGGAAGGTCCTGGACCAGTACCAATGGGTCCCATGGGTTCTTCAAAATCTCCTGCATTAGCAGTGAAAGATTTGGCATCCCATTTGTTATTCTGGACTTCCTGTGTGAACTCATCAATATCCATCATCATACCAGTCATATCACTGTCAACCATATTGGCAAAGCCATCAACTCCGCTAGCCCGAGCTTTCCCTTTTCCCTTATGGTTCGTCTTCTTGTTTGAGGAAGAAGCATTAGCACCCTGCGAAGCAGGAGTCCATTGCAACGGCTTATAGGGCTTCTTTCCTCATTGACTCTGTTGAGTAGGACAAGGGTGATTAGAACCTTGTCCAGGATGACCATATACCTCCCAACAGTTTTCTGTAAGGTGAGGTTTCCCACAGTGACCACATATAGGACGAGAGGGAGCACGTTGAATTGTATTTGTATGATTCACTTCACTTGGAGCGGCTTCAAGGCAGTGAGCCAAAGATCTCCATTGTGGACAAGCAATCACACGAAGTTGAGATTCCTGAAGTATTTTAGGAATAATAGTGCCAGTGGTGAAGTTGGCAGCAGTGACAGTCTGCACGATTGTTAAAACAAGAGGTTGGTATGAATGAGGAAGTGAATTAAGCATGATCATGGCACGTAAGTTGTCAGGAAGCTGAAGTCCAAAGAAGGACATTTCATAAAATGTGTTAGTCAACTTATTAAGTTGAGCGGGAATGTCTTCCGCATTACGACGGTGATGTTCTGTCAGATCTATAATGCGCGTATTTAGCGCCTTTACGAAAGCTTTGTACTAACCAGTAATACTGATGGGAGAATAAAGGGCACTTAGTTGATTCCATAAATCCTTTGCTAAAGAAGGATTGGCAACATTCCCAGCAGCCACATAATTGTTCTTCATGAGATGCTGCATGTCTGCATAAATGAACACGCTGATCAATACTTGAGCCTGTCGATTATTTGAAAACCAAGTTGCTCTAGTATCAGCATCAACCTGTAGAGCATAAGTCGAAGAAGTCCCATCAACAATGCTCCACCATGTTGCCATGGTGAGCAGGTTGCGGACTTGACGAGATCAGATGGAATAATTAGAGGATCCTGCAAAGAACTGCAGTGCGAGCCTGAATGGCAGAGTTAATGGTGAAAGACATAGTGAATCTGCTTTAGAAGATAAAGATGTTGGCGATGAAAGTCTGCATAAAATTCTGATTAGTATGTGTGACAGGAAAAACATAAATGGGAACTGGTTGAGGTGGAATAAGAAGGTCTGCAACAAAGTCGACATCTTCTTGAGTGTCATCGTCTCTATGTTCATCATCGTTGTCCTTGTTGGTATCTGCATCTTCTCTTGTCTCAGAGGATATTAAACCAGCATGCTGAGCAAGGCGCTATAGTAAAGGGATCTGCTCTCTCCTAACTTGTACTTGTTCTGGAAGGTATTCATCAGAACATACAAGACTCTCAAAAATATCAAAGTCTATAGAGGCGAAGAAATGAGGATTGGAAATAGAAGAATATTGTCCATTTCTAGTCCTAAATCCTATCTTCGGACGATTGTGAGAATAATAAGGAGGAATGCAATCCTTAGTATCATACAGGGCAAGATGAAGATGAGAACCTGAAAAATATTTAAGATGTGCGGGGATACTCCGAACATATCCTAGCTTGTCGAGATTCACGTATTGACCTCCTAACTGGACCGGCAATGGCCATACGTCAACCGGGAACCTGAGCAGGTCTGACCCGTGGATGAGGCAATATTCTTTGTGCCAGTCGTTCTTCTTCTTCGACAACACGGTGGTGAAGAAGGATGTGTCCCTGTCAGAAGGGATCAGGGACATCGTGACCAAGATCTAATAAAGCACCGATATAATTAATGCCAAGCATCTTCATGATATCAAACCAAGGGTTCTTCCATTTCCACACTCATTGCCACCTAGCGTCTATCAACTCGTTCCAAATGTGCTGCATTGGAATGTCGGAATTGTTAGAGTATCTGGAGAAGGAGTGAAGGCGATTGAATTCATGGTGCACATACTGGTGCCAACTGTCCTTCCAGATGACATCTCCTTTCAAGTTGATAAAATGTTCAGGAGTTTCATATATCTCCTGAAGAACCTGTCAATCCAGAACCTCGTTAGGTTTGAGACTCTGGTAAAAGAGTACAAAGTAGTCACTAAACGCGTGACGATCACGTTGGACTATCTCAAAACCTTGGTTATGGACAGGGTGAGCGGGAGTAGAGTAATATGTTTCAACTGGGAAAGCGTAACCCAATCCTTCATAGAAGGAAGCAATAGGTTTGTTCCAGTACATGAGTCCTTCCTTGAAAATAATATCCTGTTTTGGAATATACCAGACAGGGCCTTCTTCAATGATTACCTGTGGGAGGAGTTCACCACGGTAGAGAGTCGGAATCTGAACAACTTGCGACATGCGAGATGAAATGGAAAGAGGATTGCAATACAACCTAGCATCAACACAAATAAGAGGTACTTCCAGTCTGATCAACAGATCGGGAACTTCTAGAGCCTCTTTAAGAATATTCGTGACGAAATCTCTATAGTGTATGGATTGATGTCGCTGGACTTGAGTAGGAGGAAGAATCTCCCTCGGAAACATCATGAGTCGATTGTTCAGAGTTGGATCGATCTATAGTGGATTGAATACTTGATCATAATCCATAATTTTGCCTGGCTCTAGAGCTTCATCTAGAATGAACACCATGTCATTCAGGTCAATGTTCTCCATGTTTGGTGAGCCAAGTGGCTCCACGTCGGAGACGGGCAAGTCTCTGAAAATTTGGTTCGTTTTCTGGAGAATGACGTCAACGTTGGTGTTGATTAGGAAATTGATGAGTTCCAATGGAGATACCAAAGTAAGTCCATGGAAGTCGGGGGTCAACCTCTCTGTCGAACCAAGGTTCGATGTCGGAGGATAGATTAGACCAGGCGAGGTCGAAAGGGAGGACTCGTTTCTCAGAGGGAACTCTGGAAGGCATAGTGGGATAGGTTGGATGAGTGGAAGACGGGATGAAGAGGCATCAGAGGTCATAGTGGGCACGGGTGTGATAAAGTGAAGTAGGATTGATTGGTCGAGGAGGAGGTACGGAAATCAGTGGAAGATCGTTCCACAAAGAATGTGATAATTGGGGATGAAGGTGAGAAGCCAGAGAATCGATATACATAAGGGAGAGAAGTCAGAGGAGGAGCGCAAGAAAGAAGAGGACGAGATGGACGATAGATGATACCAGGTGGAGGAGGAAACTCCGATGATTTACAATGATTTGTGCAATTTGGATGAATGCAACAGTCACCACACAAGATAGGACAAGAGTCCTTATTGAAGTCAATATGACACTTCCACGTACAACGGTGGGTAGGAAAGGTACTGGGGGCTTGACTAACCTGAGTAGGAACGATGAGGTTCCTACGTGAAGCCAGGTTAGCATTCATCCGTGCCATCATAACATGGGTAAGTATAAGATATAGCTTTGCCAATATTAGCAGGCCATTATTGCCCCAGATCCGTTGGACCTGACCCATGAACCCAAACAACATGCTCATCATGATAAAAATAATGTAGAACAAACCGAGAGCAAGTGCATTGTACATCGCAAGGTGGGGTAATGACATCAGAGGACGATCGTTGTGCCTAGGTGGGGCTCATAACCTAAAGAGATTGCTAGTCTCTTTGGGTGCAGAGGCAACAGCAGAAGGGTAAACCCAGTGAGGAAGAGTACTCACTTGCTGTAGTGCACTTGCAAACAAGTTGCTAGAAGTTATTCACTATCGTGATACAAAGTAAAGAACTTAGATTGTGGGCTCAGAAAGAGCCGGGTTTATATACAGTACAAGGATGTTTGTACATATTGTGAAAATATCCATAAAGGATGAAGGGCTGTGTAATGCACAGCAATAGATAGCCAATAGCAAAAGCTGCTCAGGGTATGGCGCAATATGCCAAGAGAATGGTGTGATATGTCACCATAATGATATAATATGATGTCATTTAAAGATAAGAATAAGTATGACGTCATTGGTCTAGAACAATAATGTCATGGGTCTAGAATGAATTAGTAATCATGAAGAGCAACCCAGACAGGATAGAAATAAATCCTAAATATTTCAATACTCCACCTCGCCATTTATGATAGAAGAGATGAATATGGTGTAAGGGAAAGTTTCTTCCTGTTCTCCTTGAAATGTTGCCATGTCAGATTCTTTGTAAAGATATCTGCAACTCCTTCTTTCTGCCAATCCCCCCTGACGCGAACCGATCAAGTATCACACCTTCATCCTATCTGGGTACTCTTGGGTTCTGGAGCTCATTGCAGGTCATCCAGATCGTATCAAGTGCGAGCTTGGGCTTTCCAAGGAGGTTTTTCTTTCGCTTGTAGCTGAATTTCACGAACTCAGCCATCGGAGTACTTAGAAGGTCAAACTGGAAGAGCAAATTGCAATCTTCCTCTATATGTCTGTTACTGGCCTTACGGTGAGGCACATCGGTGAGCGCTTTAAATGGTTGAATGATATGATTTCTCGGTTTGTGACCGGGTACCAAACAAATGTTCATGCTTATCTTAAGATTCAATAGATACTTCAAGAAAACGCTCAATGTCCTTGCGAGCCCACCATTCTATACCAAATATGTATCATTTCCAACGGGTGAAAGCGTTCCATCAAAAGTTCGTCGCAATCCCAAATTCTTTCCATATTTTGCAAATGCAATCGGAGCCATTGATGGGAGCCACATACCCGTATTTCCACCTTCTCATCTTCGCCCTGCTTACCACAACCGCAAGGGATTTCTATCCCAGAATGGACTTTTCGTTTGTGATTTCAACCTCAAATTTACCTATACGCTTATGGGTTGGGAGGGGTTTGCAACAGATGCCTGTGTCTTTGATGATGCCGCAGGCACAGATCTACGGATCCCACCTGGGAAATACCTTCTCGCAGATGGAGGATACCCACTCCGAGATCAGTTACTTGTTCCCTATCGTGGTGTGCACTACCATCTTGCGGAATGGGGCCGCACTAGTGTGCGGTAAACTATATATCTTTCAAGTTTTTACTTATTCTAATCGCTCGCACCCTGTCAGTCCTTCAAACCGTGAAGAATTGTTTAACTTGCGCCATGCGTCAGCTCAGAATGTCATTGAGCGTATCTTCGGTATCCTCAAACAACGTTTTCGTATCCTTTCACTTTCCACTGAATTTCCCCTCGATGTACAAGCAAGATTGCCCACGGCGCTATGTGCCCTTCACAACTTTGTCTACCATGCAGACCCTATGGCAGACTCCGAGTCAAACAATGGCGACGACGGCAACTCCAATTCTGACTCAGAAGATGATTTCCCACAATCACAGTCGCTATCTGCTGCAGCTCACGACCCGCCTGCGCCAGACAATCTCACTGCAAAACAAATGCAAGACAACATCGCCCAGGTGATGTGGGATAACTACCTGACTATTTTGAGGACCCAGGAGCATTTGGACGACTTGGAGGACATAGATATGTATTCCGATGTATCAGACAGAATGTAGTCGGGAATGTCATAAGATCGGTATCATGATTCCATCATGTAACGAAACATTCAACAGTGATTGTAATACAACAACAGGCTACAAGGGAGTCTCTGGCCCAGCCGAGCTCTGGCTCGGGCCACCAACAGGATGCGAAGTACAGAATTGATTATATAACCTACTGGCATATGCAAGATGCTCCTTCGGCTGGAGCGAAATGAAAACGGAAGCCTTACTTTCATTCTGCGCAAAGTATTCCCCCAACTCGATGATGTGGTCCGAGGAAAGATCGGTAAGTTGATACAGTTGATCTGTAGCCACGCTGACAATGGTGAGCTTATTTTGAAACTTGGTGGTGATTGTATCACTAAGGGCACGGATCGAATTGTTCACCATGTTGATGACAACAACGTTTGAGTGTCTGTCGTCTTTCATGGCAGCCGTTCGGCTGCGCTTGCTAGCACCTTGAGTGCTGTGGGATGGAGTGTGGGACGGTCCAAGGGCAGGGCCCAGGGATGGGGCGGGGGATGGGGCGGGGGATGGAATGAAATACGAAGGCAAAGACTGCATTGGTGAAAAGAGAAGCGATGGATCAGAAGTATCTGTAGAAAACTGGGAAAAGGGACGCTTGCTGCTTCCTGGCATAGAAGTAGGGGTGTCGGCAAGTGTAACAGGACTCGGAGGGATGGTGCCAGCGACTGGGGCATGTGAAGCAAGAGGAGATACACTCAATGCGCCGTCTGTGCCCCCTGTATTCACCATTGCTGCTTGATCTGATCCCGGTACGATGGGAAGTACGCCGATAGTACCACAATAAGATCTTCCTCCCGATGCACCACCATGGGGAAGAATATCCTCCATCTGCTCCAGGTACTTCCAGCCTCTGTTGCGGAAATTCTTCATCAGGCCATTCCCCTGCCAGTCAAGATTAGCATAGGCTAGTAGTGTCTGGAGTTGGAAACTTGCCTTCTTCGCA
>JBBPRB010000312.1:0-18466 GCA_038092815.1 Hortiboletus rubellus
TTCCTTGAATCCACCTGTTGATTACTGCATTTGGTTGCAATTTAGGCTCATTCAGCATTCCCTTGATATGCTTAGCATCCACCTCTACTATGAGGTTCTTGGCTCCAATTACATATAGGCGAAAGTGTCGTAAGGCTCGGAATAAGCCAAATAGTTCCAGCTTAGGTTGGGAGTAGGTAGCTTTCACTAAGGAAAAGGGAAGTGATCCATATCTAGAGGGGTGGCGTTTACCATGCTCATCTATTTGTGACAGAATCATCCCTACCCCCATGTAGCTAGAATCTACTAACAACACTATTGGTGGTCTGCATGTATAATCTATAGATAAGAATGTGGGTGTTGTTGTAATCAATTCCTTTAAAGTTTCAAAGGCTTCTTGATATTCTTCTGTCCAGACAAAGGGTACATCCTTCTTCCAGGTAGCTATTATGCTCCTGGCTATTTGTAAGTAATTAGGAATCCATATGCAGACTGTTCCACATAGATCCATAAATTGTCTAGCTTCTGTAGCACTTTGAGAAGTAGGCCATTCCTTTATGATTTTTACTTGTTGTACATCGGGTTCTCTTCCATTGATTCCTACATTCTGGCCAAGTATTACTACTTGGGGTTGGCAGATTTGAAGCTTCTTTCCATTGAAGGTTCCTCCAGCTTCTGCCAAATGATGTAAGATTCGATTCAAATCTTTTGCATGTTCCCAGATATATTGTCATATGCCTGGTCTTTCTGGTAGAACTGTAGGATTCCCATCCTTATCAGGATAGGTGATAAGTGGTCCTCATATTGGTGCATCGTCGATGAATACATTCATCACTTGCTTGACAATCTCATCTTGAAATATCAACACCATGCATTCTTGAAATTCAGAGGGTGAATTGGTGTATCCAGTAGGCAATGAGGTTATCCGAAGTAGTCCTAGTGGAGTTTGCAAGGCTGTCATGTCTTGACTAGCTTCATCCATTTTTCTTGTATCAAAGCCCCAATATAGGTCTAGGACTGTAAAGCATTTTTCTTCCAAAAACTGGTCTACAAATTGATCCAAATGAGGGGGAATGGATGATTCCTTGATGCTGACTGCATTTAGTGGCTGCAGGTCATGTACTATTCTTAGTTTCTGCTTCTCTTTATTCCACATACAGAATCATCATGATTTGTAGGGGGATTGGCAGTATTCATAGACTCCTGCTCTTATCTTAAGTTGCAGCAGATCTATGATTTGTTGTCACAGTGCAGGGGCAAGTTGTACGCCTTTCTCCTGCCATGACTTATGCAGTACATGAGATATCTTGTAGGGGCTAAAGTACTCTTTCTTAAGAGTTCCCCTATCCTTATCTTCAAAGGCTATAGCTGCTTCATTCTTGATCAGCGTATAGATAAACAAATCTTGTTCTTCAGGCCACAAGAATTGATAGGATTCCATATCCTTCAATATCTTGTCTATTCGCTCCTGGGTAAAAGTATATATTTAAAGGTTCCAATGTTATCATTGAATCATATGGTAGTGTTCTGGTGACCTTAAACTCCTGGGGAATTGGGGTAGAGATTGGCTTGATACGTTAATCAACCCGCTTATATGCTCTGTAGATCTATACACATGAGTGTGATGTTGATCAGGTAAGCAATCCTATAGACTCTGCGTCTAGATTCTTGGGCAAGTCCCGATCCTTACTATGTTCCTTGTATATTGCCTTGGTAGTCATCGTAGTCATTGTCTTGATTTGTATGTCTTCTGTTGGTTCTGCTGCTTCATTAGGCAGGCAGATGCTATCAGTAATATCACTGCTTCATTAGGCAGGCAGATGCTATCAGTAATACTGCTGCTTCGTTAGGCAGGCAGTTACTAATAGCTAGTATGCCTTTCTTAGGCACATTGTTCTAGTACGGTGTGAGATCTGTCCCTTAGATGTCACACGTAAGGGTCTAGTTCCTATGGTAGTCTGTAGCTATGCCTATATATGGTCTTAGGATCACACAGGATCTGCCTAGGCCGAATAGCTATACTTTACACTTCTAGTACTTCCGTTTTACCATAGTAGGGGATTCTTCTATTCACAGTTGTGTTCACTGTACTTGTGGTGTTAGCTTTGTGCTATTGCCAGCATAGCAACAACTATGTATTACTCTTCCATAGTTTAGTGAGGTTGCGCTTGTTGTGTCATATGACTAGATGGCAAGGTTGTCATGTATTCATGTATTGTAGTCTACCTAAAGACTCAGTTTATGTCCTCGTATATTTCTCTCTGTGTGTGGAGCTGGTTTCTGCAGGGAATGGAAACACTTCATAGTTGGGTTATACTTGTTGGCCAGTCAATTGTTTGACTTCTCTACTTATTCAGACAGGATTTCGCTCACACTTTTCATGTTGTCATAAAGGGGATACAAGAAGGGGTATGTAGGAATATGGTAACGATACAGTAGGGGTGTCCTTCATAGCTATAGTAGGCAGGGATGGACACTTTCCACACCATCAGATCAGGTGCCCTCACACTGAAAATTCGATGGGTTAGTCATATCGGCCATGCCTACAATGGACATACCTTGTTGTATGTTCAACTATTCCTTTTGAAGGGGGCTGGTGGCATAAGTTCTAGTCAGTCTCTGAGTGTGAGACTAGAAATGGGGGGGGTGGTTCTCTAGTAAGTTACTGGGTTATTGAGGGGATGGACATACCTGGTCCTATGCGCCTCAAGTGATGGTGGAGGGGGGAAATTCACCCCACAGTTGCTAAGGGCGAGGCCAGGTTTATATACTATGTGGTTGGATCTTAAAGTATTCAGCATATTCCTTGAGCCGGTGCAGTCTGCTAGGGCATAATTTGATAAGCAAGACTAGTATCAGCATATCTGCTGTGTGTCTATCCTATTTTGAGACCGCTGATCTGCAGTTTTGACAAGGCCACAAAGTTCCTTCTTGATTTGGGAACGGCGTTTTCTCTTTCCTACATATTTGGGGACAGGGTCCTAATCTTTCAGGTACAGTGTCTGACTTGAGTGATTTGTCTCGGGCTGTGTTGGCCTCTACTTTGTATACCTAATCCCTTGAATATTGTATTTAATGTACCTTAATGTCAGTCACAACTCGTTGCCCATAATACACTTGATTGTGTACTATACTATTGTACAAACACTTGTGCACGTCTGTGGCGCGGCACATCATAACTATTCATACATACACATATCCACCTAACATAGGTAGTGGCGAACTAAAAGACTAGTCATAGAAGTCGCGGGAGGGGACGAATAGTTGAGAGAAATGAAACAAAAGGGTTATTACAAGCCTTGGGGATGGGACTGTCAACAGACGTCATGGAACTGTCAAAATGATTGAGCCTGGAGTGCAACTGCGCTTGAGTCTCAATTCACTATCTGAAGAAAAGATAAGACATATTGAAGTGTTGAAGACACTGGTTTTTCCAAAAATTAAGAATGATAGGCATAAAAGATAAAACGAAACAATAGTTAGTAACACTAGATGGGGATTGAGGTATACTCAATCAGTTCCTGAGGGACAGATGGCAGTGCAATGATCTCTGAAGTGTCGTGTTGCCAATAAAAATCCTCTTGTTTGGCATGGAGATGGCAAGCATCGCAATATAGCGACTGCACTTCTGTAGTGTGGTGACCGGCAAGAAAGTTGGGATTGTCAAGATGGAAATTGTGGAGGAGCTGGGTGACAAGATCTTTGTCCGGGAGAGAGATCTGTAAGGTCTGATCAATAAGATCAGCTAGTTCAATCTCACCCATGAAACGGAGCATTTCACTGGCTGATCAAAGGAAACTGATCTCCTTGAGAGTGAAGAGGGGATTAGCAGAGGGTGCTCATTGCTGGAAGAATTTGCTCTGGTGTACTGATGCAGGGACGATGGTGGTGCCGTCAATGAATATGACTGCCACGGTCTCTTGCAGGCAATCGAATGCCTGTGGAAGAGTTAGTACTGTGAGAATGGAATGTAAGACACTGTAAGCATTTGCATGAAAACAGTGCATATCTTTGAGATGGCAGCAACGGTCAATCTGCAGCCGGAGCATGTGGAGCTCATAGGATGGGGTGCGGCCGAAATAGACTGTAGGGGGATGACGGATTAGTTGTTTGCTCCTCGGTGCTCCGTCCCAGTCACAAGCTTTCTCCAAATACTTCCTTAACGATAAATAAAATGTTGTTGTATGAAATATCGCCACATCGATATATAGTGATGCGATTTTTCCTTCAGGCAGGAATGGATGGTAGTCCGGATTGTATTCAAAAGGCAGCTGGAAATATGCTGTACCATAGTTTCCATTTGTCTTGAATGAGTTAGTCCCATCAAAATGTCCTTCCCCAAAGGGAAGGACTCCAAACCTTTGATTCGTCTGTGTATGGAACTGATTGGGGTCGAATATACCCTCCATAAGAGGGTTTGATCGGCTAAAAAAAAGCTTCCTGGGTCAGTCCAGGTCTCTGCTGAGAGGCGATGGGTACTGAGAGATATTTGAACTCCAAGTTGAGGAGGTGGAGGTGGTACTGCCTGTCTCCGATCGACTATCTTCTTCGATGATTTGCTGATCTGTAATAACAATCAGAGAGGGACTCGGGATGCCGATGTACCCTGATCATGGCGTAAGGTGCCTGTCCTCCTTGGACAGGGCGAGAAGAAGGAACCTCCCCAACGATGGGGAGGTGGTCGGTGGGATATTCATTAGTCCTAAGTCCAAGGTCCTCTCACCCAGTACCTTCCATGGCCGATCATTAGCATCTTCGTCGGCGATCTTCTTTTCCTCCTGAGCTCAGCTGAGCTCGTGTCTCAGGCCACTGGTATGGAGGAGGGAAAGGAGGGAAGGGGGATCATCGTGTTGGGGAGGAGGAGTGAGGACAGGAGGAGGCAGCACATAGCTCTCCTGCTCGAGGAGGTACTCAAGCTGTGCTTGGTAGCCAGGGAGGCAGGGAGCTGTACAATGACCTAATTGGGTAAACATCGTGTAGGAGACAGGGGATGTGATCTTCCGGGTGTCATTGGGTAGTGCCACAGTGGGTAGGCTTACCCGACACTTATTGAGTTCCGTGTCCACTTTGGGTAATTCCATGGGAAGTATGTAGACTAATTGGTAATTGCTGTCTACATTGTACAGCATAGGTCGTAGTGTAGCATACTGCGCTGAGTTCAAAACGATGACGTTGGCTAAGCAATTATTGATCGGGGCATGCACAGGTGAGGCAAGTGTCCCGAGTCGAGCGTTATTGAGCTTGGGCAGGAGCTGCCCATAGCTCGTGAGGGATGGTTCAGGTTGGAAAATGGTCTGATAAGCGTCTGAGAGGTGATAGGAATGTTTCGGCATTGTGTCCCAGAGATTCTCTCCCTTTGGGGACTCGGGATTAAATATTCTTTGCATTGTCAAGCTGTGATCTTTTTGCGCCTCAAGCTCCAGGCACACTTCCATTTTTGACTCATTTCGGATCTCTGGGTCCACTATCTTCCCCAAATAAAATTGAGTGGAGCTGTGCCCTCCTACTATGAGTGGCGCACTTCCATTCTTGGCAGCTGACAGCTGTACAAGAATTTCTAATGTCCGATTATCTTTGCCATTAACATAGCTAAATTTTAGATACGTTCCATCTAATCTTTTGTCAATGGAGACAAAGTTCTGCTGCTGCCAAGGGCGGCCGAGTAGTATGTTGAGGGGACAATCAGTAGATACCCAAAAATTACTATGAGTAGTTAGTCCTCCTATCTGTATAGCTAGATCAGGAATTAATCCTTTTAATTCACTGTTACCTCTGTTAGCATCACGAAGTGTTAAACTAGTGTCGACATCCATTGGCACTTGCAATTTCTCCCATAGTTCTCTAGTAATAATATTTACTTCACTACCAGAGTCAACTATGGCGCTATACACTTTGTTAGCTATGCGGATGGGAATTGTCAGTAATGGCCCATGGTCCTGGCTCGTTCTGACATGATGCGTGTGTAAAATGGCATTAGCCGATGTCACCTGTTGAAACTTAATTTGATCAGCCAATGCTTGTGTCAATTCCTGTGAGTTACCTAATATTTCTCCTGCAGTCAGTTCTACCTTAGTGCCGAGTATATTAGTCAGCACGTCATGAGGATTTGTGGCAGTAGCTAACTCCATGCGTTGCACTGCCACATTTCTGAAATATTCCTTAGAGCTTGTTCGGGAACAACTTTTGTTGTTTGGATTTGTATAGTTTGGTCACAAAAAGTGCGGCATCGTCCTCTGAAATTGTAATGGAGATTAAAACCCTATTGGCATTATATCATGCTATGTATCAGCTACGATTGCCACACCCAACAACTTAAACAACTTTGATGCACGAAGACAGCTGATTGTCCACATAATCAGGCTAATCCATGTTCTCTTAACTGCACTTCTTGATGTCATATCTGGACTCTATTCACCCCGCACACCCTACCACACGTCTGCCCTTTCTGGCTACCAATGGGTCCTAGAACTTATTTGCAGTCATCCGGAATGAATTAGATCAGAGCTTGGGTTAAAAAAGGACACTTTCTTACAGCTGGTTGCTGAACTGCGCTCAACCGGACTGACAGATTCCAAGAATGTCACACTTGAAGAGCAAGTTGCAATTTTCCTATATACGTATGTGACAGGCCTCACAACATGGCACATTGGGGAGCGCTTTCAACGCTCGAATGATACTATTGCTCGGTAAGTTCTCTTCCATTTTTTTTTGCCATTTGATCTTGATCTTGGTAGCTACTTCAAAAAGATATCATACACCATTTCAGATGCGCCATTCTACACCAGATTCATCCAATTCCCAACCAGGGAGCTTGTCCCTCCGAAGATCTGACACAATCCCAAATTTTGGCCATATTTCCACAATGCAATTGGTGCCATTGATGGGAGCCACATTCCGATTGCACCCCCAGCACACTTGCATGGACAGTTTTGCAACAGGAAAGGGTTCCTCTCTCAAAATGCACTCTTCATTTGCGACTTTGACCTCAACTTTATGTACTCATTCACTGGTTGGGAAGGATGCGCAATGGACGCACGCGTATATGACGATGCAATCTCCACTGATCTGCATATCCCCCAAGGAAAGTATTTGTTGACTGATGCTGGCTACCCCCTTCGACCACAACTTCTCGTTCCATATCATAATGTCTGTTACCACCTTGCAGAGTGGGCCTGGGCAAGCCAATGGTAGGTCTATCTGCTTATCTGCTTTTCGTATCGCTTTTTTAATTGACTTCATTTCTCAGGCCAAAAAATAAAGAAGAGCTTTTCAACCTTCGTCATGCTTTAGCCCACAATGTTATCGAGCAGATCTTTGGAATCTTGAAACACCATTACCGAATTCTACACCTTCCCCTTAAATACAAGCTCGAAGTTCAAGCTTGGTTACCCACTGGCCTCACTGCACTTCACAATTTCATTCACATCCACGAATCCAGTCCAGTCGGTAGTGAACAAGAAGACTCGGACTTGGATTATGAAAGTGATGAGGGTGATGGGCATCAAGCCCAGGACGATGAAGACAATGGTGATGTTGACGAACCACCTGGCAGATGTGATCCTGCCAATTCTATGGTAGCCGAAGAGTGCAATGCTACGGTGGCTGAAGAGCACAACGCAGTGAGCACAATGCGGGATGGCATTGCATAGCAGATGTGGGATGAATATCTGGTCGTTTTGTCAAATCGTCGTAACTCGGAGTCAGACAATGATAGCATTGATTATGAGGTCTCTGGTCTTGATATATACTAGCATGATCATACAAATTCATTGATTTGTGAAGGTGGCCATGGACATACAACAACAACAGCAAATGATACACTGCTAATACAACTACAACTCCATACCAGCTGGATTCTCAAAATCGTACAGATCAGAAACGTATGAAACACATTTGTCATCGTCTGGAAGTGAAGTACGTAAATACCACAGCAATGGCGGGTTCCTTTGTGAGGCACATATTCATGAATCAATTCTGTTCGTTAGTCAACCCAGCAACATTATAAAGGAGGGTGGTTGCAGACTGAACACTTTTCAGCGGGTCGAGGTAGTTGTTGGATAGTGAATCACCAAGGTGCTGGATGGAGGAGTCAACTGCGTGAAGGGCAACAGAGGTCGAGTTCTTGCCTGTGTTCCTGCCACTACCACTTGCAACCTCAACCGCACTGCCGGAGTGATGGCTACGTTTTGTTGTGTGGACGGAGGGGGAGGGTGATGACATCGTTAAAGGTGGAGGACCAGCCAGTGAGAAGAGAAAAGACAGATCAGTTGGATTGGTCTCATTGCCAGGTGACAACATGGACACAGGGCGTTTCCTGGACCCAGATGAGGTCAGAATCCTGTGAGGAGACGAACTGTTGGAAGGAGAGGGAGCGGCTGGAGTGAACGAATTGATGGCTGATGCGGTTGATGAAATGGCATGCATGACAAGGGTTTCATTGATGTTTGAACCGCCAGCTGCGACTGTCGGAAGAGTGCTGAGATTAACAGTCAGTAATGTGCCAATAGCGCTGCCGAGATCTTCTTCTGCATCACTGTCACAATTATCAGCGATGTTGGAGGAGCTGCCGGCGGTAGGTTGGATGCTGGGTGTAGTGGTGTCACAGTTGGTATTTTTTTGCCGATAAACGGCGAGACCTGTAGATCCACCAGCTGGATAGATTTGCTCCATCCGTTCAAGATATGGCCAGCCTGCATTTTGGAAACACATGAATTTCTATGAAAGGGAGATTAGATCGTCTTGAAGTCTATCAAATTAATTGATGAAACATATGCTGTGTGAGCGAAGGAAATCTTCAAAGACATCATTTGCACTCTTGGAATTGATGCTGGCTCCTTTGATGTTGTCCCAATGGACTCCAGATTTCTTGCGCTGACCTGCACCAAAGTGTTTGGATGCAGATACTTAGTTATTGTATATCTGATGCTAGACATTTGACCCGAGATTTGAGTTTTCACTTTATTCCCACAGTCCAAATGCTTAGCTAATTAAGGGACATATAAACCATAGTGTCTAGTATATACCTCTATTTTTCCTTATTTGTTCATTCACAGGTTGTGGAGAAATAAAATGATTTCTCCCAACATACTTCTATTACTACCTATAACTACATAGCTACTCATTTTCTTAATATCCCTTTTACCCTTTAGTACTTAGCCAAGTGTCAGAGAAGCAAATGGAGCATGTGACCTCAGTTGCGAATCACCTGACTCAGATCATGTGACTGTACACAGCATGAGTCATAATGAGTCATATTGAGTCAGTGAGTCAAATGAGGACCAAGCAAAGCACTGCCCCTAGACTGGCAAAATGATCATGTGACCTGCACAGCATGAGTCATAATGAGTCATAATGAGTCACCATGAGTCACCATGAGTCATTGCCAAGCCAAAGGTCATTTTTAGCGATTGCTAGTTATTTTCTGACAGGTTGAGTCAAAGTGAGTCAGTATGAGTCAGTATGAGTCAGTATGAGTCAGTATGAGTCAGTATGAGTCAGTATGAGTCAGTATGAGTCATATTTTGGCACAGCCACCTCGGAACCGAAGGTAGCACAGCCACATGTAAACTACTATATAAGGATCGTGATTCAGCCCCATTTGGACAGTTCCCTCTTTTAGAAAAAAGGTTCCTATTCGATTGAACTCAACCAATGAGTGCTCACAAGTGCACCCCTCTACAAACAAACAGTAAGGCTGTGTAGAGAAGTTTCCCATGCTATAAATAGAACTACTTAGACCCAAGTTAGGAGTATACTGCATCCCTTAGGATAGGAACAGTTAGGACACCTTTAGGAAGAAAACCCCAGAGCAGGCAACTAAAGGGAATAAATCCCCAGCTAGTAGGGAGACCTAATAGTTCATTAGTACCCTGGGAAAGGGTCGAGCAGAGCATTTGAAGCTGATTGCCAACTCCTTAGTGCATAATGGAACCAGTTTAGGAAAGACTATTCTGTGTGTCTAAGTGATGTGTGTGAATCAGTAGCGAGAGTGAAGCGTATTTATGCTACCTACCCAATTGAGCATTCCTAATTGATAGGAGCTAATTGGAAGCCCATTGAGAGTGCATTTTAGGGAAGTAACCCTAGTCACTATTGAGTATCCTCCTAGCAACCCGAGAGTTGTCTAAACCATTCCCCAACTAACTATAGTACATTTCGTACACCACTCCAACAGAAACCCAGACCCTCAATGTGTTACTGAATCCCCAATCACCCTCAACCTCATTAACGATTGATGAATGAACCATGTGCCTGATAGTCAACCCCTTTCTACGAGATTGATACTTGTTTCTAGTACCAACTCGACCAGGGAAGAGTACTCTCTTCACCTCGCTTCAGGTTTACTATTTGTGGAGATAAGATTTAGTTGTCTGGTAAGCGTTTTCTTAGCGTTTCTACTGATCTTATCTAGAAAGAAGACAGTGGGGACAATCGCTTAGGCGATGATCATGACTATTACATCCAAAGCACTTAAAGAGTGGGTGGGTATTAGATAGTGATCTATTCCTACCATTAGTAGACCTTTGTAATACTTCCCTAGTAGTAATATTATTCTGTGTGCTACTAGAGGGTTCCTTGAATGTTACAGACTTTAACCTAGGTTTTTCTAAGATGTCTGCTATCAAAGGTTCTACCTTAAGGGCCTTGATGTAAGCTTTTGCATAAGTAGGGTCATTAAGCTTCAGTTTACTCATACGATTTATGAGTGAATCTACATCATTTAAGGACTTCTTGGGTTCTTTCTTCAGTTCAGGCTTCTTCTTTGCCTATTTCTCAGGGGTCTTCTTCATGCTCTTGTCCTTGTGTTTCTTTGAGGATTTCTTCTTCCTCCTTCGACACTCATCATCACTACACTTATCATCTGAACTTTCATCAGATGAGTCTGTAGTAGAATCAGAGTCAGTGCTACTCTCTTCAGAGGAGCTCTCTATGTCAGAGTCTGTTCCATCCTCATTGAACTTGTATTGATGTAGTAACTGGCTTATGACTCGACTAACTTCACTAATCTGGAAGGGCTTACTCATATCTATGCCAGTATTACCAGCAAGTAGATGTATCTGCTCCTTCTCTCGCATGTACTTAGGAATTCCTTTCCAAAAGTAGGTGCAATATTCTTCATCTTGAATTACCTTTGCTGTCTTTAGCCATTGCGCAACTACTGTAAACTTGCACTGGTAGGCCTTCCATTGTGACATCTTGTCCAAGCTCTTCTTGGCATATTTCTGAGTGAGCTTCCTAAGGTCACTCTTTCTGTACCGAGCATCTACTCACTTAGCATCATAGAGATGGAGGATCTTGGCTTTCATTCCATCCCAATCGTTGTTCTCATATTCATCGAGGGATTTAATCAGTCATCCAACTTGACTGCTACAGTAGTTGGTAATCCCTTCGCATTTCTCTTGGTCGATAGTGATGTTGTACTGGGTGAGCAATCACTTGTATTGCTGCAAGAAGCATCTGACTTTAGAGTAGTGCCCTTTAAACTTGTCAGGGGCATCTCAGCTTCTGTGGCTGGGTAATGTAGTAGGTGTTGTTCCTTGAGTGCCTACCATGATTCATAGTGTCTTGTTGTATACTTAGGGGTAAGTTACATACTCCCTATGAGACTTGTTGTGATGTAACTTTGTTACTGAAAAACCCCTCGCGGTGGGCTCCAATTGTCTTCTTTCTAGATAAGATTAGTAAAAACGCTAAGAAAATGCTATAAAACACTAGTCTCGTCTGTACTACAATAGCAAGAGGGATACTAGAAAATAAGAAAGAAGGGTATGAATAGGTTCGTTCCAGGGACCCTAAAGAGGTTGGTGGGGGCGAAGGACCTAACTACACTATCCGGAAAGGAATCTGGAAAGATAGGGGCTAAACCCGGACAAATCTGATCTGGAAAAATGATGAGAAAATGATCTGGAAAGTGAAGTAGAGATAGAAGGAAGTAGGAATATACGTTCGATGATAGAATCCAAAAACCTGGAGTAGATTTGATGAGATGGTGATAAGATAAGAGAGATCCGGTCAAGGATGAGGACCAGATATGAGTGGAAAAGTGACGAGGTTTGCAAAGACATGACTTTGCAGCAAGGAAATGGGTGATCAGTGCACATGGGCAAAAGATGTATTATCCATCGCACTATAGGGGTTTTATGGTCAAGGGAACACCCAAGACTCTTTCTAATTAGGGAAATATCAATTAGTAACCAAGTACATCAAAGAAAAAGAAAAAGAACATTGTCCCTTCACAGGTAAACAGAAACCATGGAATACAACGAAAGGATCTAGGCCTATGTCAAAGTGATACGAAAGCTTAATGAAACGAAAAGAAATCAATCCAAATGAAAAACAAAGATCCAAATAGATCTTGCATGTGTGGAGATCCAGAAATGGACAGATAATGTCGGATTGCATCGGATTGCATCGGATTGGACTAGGATTGAATCAGGTTGGACTAGGATTCATCGGAATATGATTAGGAGCAATGTGGAAGTTGGTGAAATGATAGGATACAACCACAAGGAACTTCAGTTCCTTACAATGCTTACCAGACAACCAATCTTATCTCCACAGATAGTAAACCTGAAGCAAGGTGAAGAGAGTACTCTTCCCTGGTCAAGTTGGTACTAGAAACAAGTATCAATCTCATAGAAAGGGGTTAACTATCAGGCACGTGATTCATTCATCAATCATCAACAAGGTTGAGGGTGATTGGGGATTTAGTAACACGTTGAGGGTCTGGGTTTCTGTTGAGGTGGTGTACAAAATATACTTATTGTTAGTTGGGAAATGATTTAGACAACTCTTGGGTTATAAGGAGGATACTCTGTAGTGACTAGGGTTACTTCCCTAAGATGCACTCTCAATGGGCTTCCAATTGGCTCCTATCAATTAGGAATGCTCAATTGGGTAGATAGCGTAAATATGCTTCACTCTCGCTACTGATTCACACACGTCTCTTAGTCACACAGAACAGTCTTTCCTAAACTGATTCTATTATGCACCAAGGAGTTGGCAATCAGCTTCAAATGCTCTGCTTGACCCTTTCCCAGGGTACTAATGAACTATTAGGTCTTCCTACTAGCTGGGGATCTATTTCCTTTAGTTGCCCACTCTGAGGTTTTCTCCCTAAAGGTGTCCTAACTGTTCCTATCCTAAGGGATGCAGTATACTCCTAACTTGGGTCTAAGTAGTTCTAATTATAGCGTGGGAATTACTCTACACAGCCTCTCTGTTTGTTTGTAGAGGGGTACACTTATAAGCACTTGTTGATTGAGATTTACTCAAGTAGGAATCTTTTTCCTAAAAGAGGGAATCTTCCAAATGGGGCTGAATTGTGCTCCTTATATAGTAATTTACATGTGGCTGTACTACCATCGGTTCCGAGGTGGCTGTGCCAAAATATGACTCATACTGACTCATACTGACTCACTTTGACTCAATCTGTCAGAAAATGACTAGCAATCGCTAAAAATAGCCTTTGGCTTGGCAATGACTCATGCTGACTCATTGTGACTCATTATGACTCATTATGACTTATGCTGTGCAGGTCACATGATCATTTTGCCAGTCTAGGGGCAGTGCTTTGCTTGGTCCTCATTTGACTCACTTTGAATCATATTGACTCATTATGACTCATGCTGTGCAAGGTCACATGATCTGAGTCAGGTGATTTGCAACTGAGGTCACATGCTCCATTTGCTTCTCTGACACTTGGCTATGTACAAAAGGGTAAAAGAGATATTAAGAAAATGAGTAGCTGTGTAGTTGTAGGTAGTAATAAAAGTATGTTGAGAGAAATTATTTTATTTCTCCGCAACCTGTGAATGAACAAATAAGGGAAAATAGGGGTACATACTAGACACTATGGTCTATATGTCCCTTAATTAGCTAAGCATTTGGACCGTGGGAATAAGGTGAAAACTCAAATCTCGGGTCAAATGTCTAGCATCATATATACAATAACTAAGTATCCGCATCCAAACACTTTGGTGCAGGTCAATGGAAAGGTGAAAACGTACTTATGAAGATTGGGTCCACTCAGACGAACATGGGGTAGGACAGGAATATTGCTAGACAGATTGAATGATCTAGAGGGCACTGGAAAAGGGGAAAAACTCTGTATATGGACATAGAGAGCCTCCAGCTCCTACACTGGGCCCACCACATCCAGGTTCCAGAATAAAATACATCCCAACCATGTTTTGGTGGGATGTACTTTTCTTGATTGACTACCAGGTGCAACAAGCTAACTATGGTTCTCCTGTTCATCACATATCCCTCTCTCTTGCCTGCTCTCCCCTGCCTTTTCTCCACCTCGCCCTTGCCCTCCTGCCCCTTCTACAGCCATCTTCCCTGGGGAATTAACGGCGTCGTAAGCTCCACCATCAAATGTAATAACGTCTATAACAATCTTGATGACCACCATGTGAACCAACCAAACATTGGAGAAGCAGCATCCAGACGGAAATATGACTAAAAAATGCCTCAAGTCCACATTCAGCACACCAGTTCACCTGTCCATGATCCAAACCACACACCATCTCGTCACATCCTCCTTACATGTAATATACACTAAATATGTCGCTTTCATGAGCGGGTTTCTTGAATGGACTGTGACTACAGGCTTCCAGCACTTTCAGCAAGTGGTATATAGTATATGCCTGTCTCAAGCCAGGTTCTGATTGTGAAATGGGGTGGTGGATTCGGTGCAGAAGACGTACTCAGGTTCTTCTTCTATCTGGAAATATTTGTGTAGGTGTGCTGTACAGGCATGAAGTCAATAACATATCAACATGTCTAGCATAAGTGATTCAAAAGTTAGTCAACGACGTGATCACACCAACTCATCAACATAGGCTTCAACAAATCAGACCATCCAACCAAGCTCCAGCTCCAGCTCCTTGGAAGCCACCAGCACAAGCATTGTACATATTTGGACGTTGCCCTGATGGATCACATCTCTTCAACATCACAGGCTTCAAGTGAACAAGAGCAAATGACCAACCTCATCCACATACTCTTTCAGCACCTCTCTCAGGCAGCTGTTCTTCCACTTTCACAACTGCCACCTTTTGCTGATGACTTATTTTCGCCCAACTTGCAGATTTCCTATCCCCACCAAGATGCTTGCCCGAATCCATCACCATCACCTTATCCCCCTGCTCATGAACTGACACAGCAATGACCTTCTTAACGCTGCTCTGACTCCCCATCCTCCTAATCACACTACTCAATGGCTTCAGGGAGTCCATCGGTGGTTCTACTTGGTGAAGACCATGTGGGTGACACCATTGGCACAGCAAGTGATGCCACCAAGTGCCTCGCAAGCCCAATCGAGTTCTTGTGCGACCCAGACTGTAATCTCATTATTACTGCACACTGCTGGACCTCCCCCTCAGTGTCATCGCTCCATTCACTGTCAGTGTCGGACAACACTGGGGATGGACTTGCCCTGTCTTCTTTGATATGCCATTCACCTGTCCCTGTCATTGGACCCACACCAGTGCACAGCCCCTCCTCTGCCCACAGGCCCATGAACCGCAACAATGGACTTAGATGTGTGGACCCAGCTCACTCAGTGCTCATACTCCACACCTTGCTTGGCCTTGACTTGGACAGCAGAAGTGCCAACTCATCAAGATCCATCTCGTTCGCATGGCTATCTATAACACTCCCATTGTCTTCTTTCTAGACAAAACGACAAAGAACCAACCAAAATAGGTGATCTCCACACAACGTGTCTTGTCTCCACAGGTTAGAACGCTTTGCTCAAGGGAAGTACAAGAAGTGTATCCTTGGCGGAGTTAGAGGTAATGGATATGATTCTGAGTAGGAGGGGGAATTCTAGTGTGCCAGGAGCCGTGGTTTGTTCGCCAATCCTTCACATAAGTTTACAGATTGGTTGTTAAAGATGGTTTCAGCTAATGGTCTGGTTAGTAAAGGTGATCTTAGGTGTATTATGCACCTAATAAGCTCAAGATAATGGCAGTGGGTTGCCTAGTAACTGTGGAAGCTTGTACTTGAATAGTACGAAAGGTGGGCGATTTAGCAACTTGGCCTAGGTTTTGTCTAATGCTAGTGATTTGTGTGCAGGGAACTTTTGGGAATGTTGCGTCCAGAAGGGGAGTTTAGGTAAGCAGAGGCTTGTGTCAGATTGCTTAGTCACTCAGCCGGTTATAGGAAACTCGGTCTTGTTGTGTACTAAAGAGCTACAATGAAAGGTCAAAAGTGTAGACTTAGGCTAATCCCTTAGGATAGTAAGTCTAGATGAGATAGGGATAGGAGTCCTGTAGGTAGGTCGTCCTATGAGCCCTAGCAAGGGTTTGCTTAAGGGATAGTTGGTAATTGGCTTGATGGTGCACTTAGTAGACTCAGAGGGGTTGTTATAACTCAATCTTGTTACGATCGGTATATTCCCGTACCCCTATGTTCGTTGGACTTAACGATTTCTATGCTAACAACAGACAATCTTATCTTATATCTTATCTTAATCTTACTCGCCCTTATCTCGTGCGTCATAGTCGTCTCGCCCCTTCCTTCACTCCGTTTCACGCACAAGACTTCTCATCTTCCCCGTTTCACATTATGTTTCATCTCTGTCTTCTTCTATGTTTCACCTTTTCACAGAAGTGTTTGATCACGCTTCTATTCCATTCCTTCATACACACATTTCACTTGTGTTATGCTTCTCTTCCATTCTGCCACACTGCGTGTTGGCCTCATGTGCTTCACTTCCGTTTCACCCTATGCCCTTTCCCCTTTTGTTCCCGGATCGTTAGATACGGTCACAACATGTACATACCTCTAGTAGGTACTTAAGGCTCGATGCCAGTGCCAGAAAACTCCAGTCTAGTTCTCTTGGTGTTTTCCCCTAAAGCACTACAAGAAGGACTCTATTGGCCTGACAAGCCTCTTCTCTTTACGCCCACAAGTCTACGGCTATCTTTTGGCAACCTAAGGGAGCTATGCTCTGAGTTGTTTCAAATCTTATTGTCTCAACTAAGGAGTAGGCAAGTTTGGCTTAGAGAGGCGAAGTGTAGCCCTTATTTTGTACTACAGGATGCTTAGGTTGCTTACTAATAGGGATCAGATGCCTTTTATTGCCCAAAAAGGAGTTTCTCCCAAAAGGATAGTCTTAGAAACTTGTCCTTTATTTAGGTACAAGTTCTAATAGCCTAGTAGTAGATCTAAACTCCTATTTACTTCGCTCTGGGGTACTCTGCCTATTTAGGTCTTATGAGGTTTCCCAGGGGATCTCTTATCAGATGAGATTCCTCCTGTGGGCCAAAATGCTCCCCTTTATATACATAAATACAGGAGGCTGTGCTAGCCAATCAGGAGGCTTGGTGGCTTATAAATTAAGGCACAATCGATTACTAATGCCAGGCACAAGCTGTCAATCCCAGGCACACTAAGGGGAAGCACTTTGAGCAAAGGAGTCCAATTTTGGAATGCTCTGTCGAAGAGGCTGGCTATGCTGTGCAGGGCTGTACAGACTAATGGGGACAAGGTCACATGTTAGCTAGGGGTCACATGATCACTTCGTCTCACTGGCACTTAGCTAAGTAATCAGATAAATAAAGAGGAATCAAAGAAATAGTATGCTATGTACATATTTGCAAGTGTAGAGATATGACTAGAGAGATTAATGAATATCTCAATAACCAGTAGGTGGAAAAATCTGGAAAAATAGGGGTATATAGGTCATGATAGGGGCTATCATTCCCTATGGTATCAAAGGGTATTGTCCAGAGGGAGCTGTGGAGATTCTGTTTCTCGGGTGACTGCTTTGCTATGTGCATGCATGAAACTAGTTTCGTGCAGGTCAGCGCACCACAGTCTGCCTCTGTGGGCGGTGGATGCTAAGGCATTCTGGATTCAGGTTCAGAGATAATTGCAATGCCCAAGCCAATATGGGAGGATCTCGGGTTGCTGATCCAATCAGACCATATGATGAGGATGTCGTTGGCGAATACCAGCATTGACACCACCGTCGGTGTTTTGGAGAATCTCATCCTGGATCTCAGCGCGGGTGAAGTAATGGTGCAGGTACAGATCTTGGCACGCGCCAACTTCGACCTGTTGCTTGGGCGACCACTCCACTGTTTAATGAGCACGACTACTGACGATTTCCCAGACGGGTCGCAAACGATCACTCTCCATGACCCGAATACTGGGAAACAATTCACGTTGTCGACCCGATTGTGGACGGAAGGTTGCCCGCGTTGCTGCTGACCTGCACGAAACTAGTTCCATGCACGCACATAGCAAAACAGTCACCCAAGAAACAGAATTTCCACAGCTCCCTGTGGACAATACCCCTTGATACCATGGGGAATGATAGCCCCTATCATGAGCTATATACCCCTATTTTTCCAGATTTTTCCACCTACTGGTTATTGAGATATTCATTAATCTCTCTAGTCATACCCTTACACTTGCAAATATGTACATAGCACACTATTTCTTTGATTCCTCTTTATTTATCTGATTACTT
>JBBPRB010000313.1:0-18462 GCA_038092815.1 Hortiboletus rubellus
AAGTACATGAAGACATGGCCAAGAGATTCCAGGTCATCCCTTCGCGATTGTTCTGCCAAATAAAGGGGTCAGCGATGAGCAACGAATTATCCATTAGCTGCGCCGTACCTCGCCCTAAGTGCGTATTGATGCTCATATATCGCGCAGTTCCGCTAAGACTCTTCCGTTCACGGTAAGGGATGTGTTGTTTCGACTTCGGGTCACGGTACTGCTTAGCCATGCCAAAATCAACAACATGAATGACTGCAGTGAACATCGATGAGAGGTTGGGTCTTCCTGGTATCAACGACGAGACCTACCATTTGCAGCCTTCGTTCCGGGACGACCGATGAGGAAGTTGTCGGGCTTGATATCACGGTATATGAGATTCTTCTCGTGGATGGTCTGCACTCTGGAGATCTAAGGATGACGTGAAGACATGGTTATTGCTCTCGACTGGGGTGAGTCGCACCATCTGCCTTGCGGCCATGCAGACGGTCTTGGTGGAGAACCTACGTCCGCACATGTCGAAGAGGTCTTCCAAGCTGGGGCCGAGGAGGTCGATGACCAAAATGTTGTGTAGGCCCTCTTGTCCAAAGTGGTAGATCTGAGGTATACCGGCTAGAAACGACGTTGGTTGATGGAGATGGTGTGTGATACAGACACGCACGACAGCCGGCGAGGATGCGATACGAGCGACATTCGTCCCGCAGTTGTGGAGCTTCGGCCTTGCGAGGTTCCTACGAGAAAACATGAGAAAGCAGGCCGGGGAGAGGGGATGGGGCTGCGAACGCACAAACTTGATGGCGACGGTGGTGGAGTTGAGCAGGTTGGTCCCTGGGTGGATGGTGAGAAGGGATGATGGAGCAGAGGAAGGATGGAGTGCCTTCGAAGATGACACCGAAGGAGCCTTCGCCGATTTTCTTGCCGACGCGGTAGTGGACACCAACGACGTTGTTGGACCCAGAGGGATGGTAGGCCATTAGGGAAGGTAGAAGGAAAGGGAGGGCGTTGAGCGGGAGAATGGAGAGGCTCAACTGACTTGCTCGCGCTGGCGAGGCTGAGCCTATTCAAGCCTCCACGGTAAAGAAAGGAAATCACGCTCGAGGTCTCGGTCAAAACCGAACTACTACACCCACATCTCATAAAACAAAAAGCAGCATCCCCGCCCTCACATCTCCGAACTTGCCCATCCTCCGCAGACACCATGTCAACACAGCACCTTCCAACAGGAATGCGTGTCCTGGCCCCGACTAGGAACACCGTGACGATCCTGTGACACCCAGCGCTTCCCAAGTCCAGACCTGTCAAGCCGTTGAGCCCTCGGAAGGACATCCCTATCCACCTGTTCAGTGAGTAGCGATGACTAGTATCATTCAAATAAAAGCGTGATATCTTTTCCCCAGTGGAGAGCATATCATCGCATCCCACTTGAGCCGGACATCGGAACTGCGCAGAACAGCAAGATATCCTTCTACGTTCAGTGCTCATGGGGCGGCGTACCCTAATCATAATCGATGCGCGATATGCTCGCGCGAGGACAGGGGCGTGGGCGAACGCCGACTGAACCACTCGGGACATCTGTGTTACTCTAACCCAGATGATACACCACCAGAATTATAAACTATTGTGGAGATCGGCAGAAGTTGGTCACTCGCCGTTCGCTCTAGAGATGATCGACAGGAACTGCGCCCTGCACGCTACGCCATGGGTGCAGGTCAGAAAGGGTCTCAGCCAGCAGGGTAGAGCACCATACACAGAACACTCACCAATGCTGACATGCCCATCTTTCAAATCGACTTCGTGGCTAGTAGCAAGAAAACTTGTGTCACATTCTTTACTATAGGAACAGGGGTGACGTAAGTGATGTCTGGTGTAGTCTACCCCCGAGAAAGCATCAACGTGTGTAATTTGCATGGTTGAGTTGCGTGTTAGATATCTTGTGAGAAGAGATGTTGTCTTGGCACGTACTTCCAGTCGTCTTTGATTTCGGTTTGCGTATGGAATGCAGCGCCACATGATACGCTGAACGAAATTCGTGAAATGAAATGTAACTTGGCGCTGATTCGAACGAGCAGTTGCCGTAGCGCCATCGGACCGAGGAGCTGCGGACGGATGGCCGCGCTTTCAAAGCACCGGACCGGGTTCCCGGGCTGCCCTTGCGATAAGGAGCGGAGCCACCTCACCCTTCGGAAGCTAATTTTGCCAGAGGATGACAAGCAGACGAAATTACAGGTTTATGTAACCGGAATGGAGTGGACAATAACTATCGGACTCGGATCACCGAAAGGGAAAACAAGGAATGTGCACAAAGTACATGTATCGTAGGATGCCGTGAAGGGGGTAACACTAACGAGAACCAGACAAGCTCATGTATATACAGTCCCTGCTCGGAGAGTGACCGCGGAGATCATGGAAACCCATCACGCGGGCCCAGGCCAATCAGCTCTACATATAGATTCTCAGCGGAACTCGAAGCAGGAACTCGAGCGTTCAGGAACGTGACTCAGCGATAATTGCTGATATCTAAGAAATGTACGTGAATCGCTCAGCTCATGTCGTACAAAGGCAAGTGAGACGCCACGCACGGTTCGGAATTTTGGTGGAAGTAGAAGCCACACATAGTAGCAGCCGGTGGTGGAGAACGGGGGCCAATAGAAGATCCGCGTCCTCCTCGCAGGACGCTAGAGTCTCGACGGCGACGACCAACAGGGATAGATTCCAGCTTACCCGGGGAGGGAGACGTCAACAGATCTCCCTCTCCACACTCCTCTACGCAGAGGGGAAAAGATTGTGTGGCAGAGCGTATATTGCTTCCTGGAGACTGAGGATTGAAGTCCACACAAACATAGTAGAATCCTGTCAGAGACGATGTGAATGTTCGGTGTGTGCTATAGATACGGGGGACGTTCATGCGTCAGCGCGAGGACTTACCAGCAAAACTTGCACCACTGATATCTTGTATTCTATGGTCAGGGACAAGAAATCGCTCCTTCCACCTCATGAACACGGCTCCCCGATCGCGATCAGGCATGGTCAGATGTGGCCTCCTGAGCTCGTTCTTGACATGCCGGAAAGCCGGGAAGCGTTGCCAATGTACCATATCCTCTTGTTCATTTGCTCCCCACTTTTGCGTCAGAAAGCCATAGCGATTGCCAATGATTTCTGCGTCAAAGTATGTCGTCAACTCGGGCCAATCGTCGGTCAGTCCGCGTATACGGAGGTACCCGCAAAGGAACGAGGAAGAAAAGTCGACATCCTTTGGCCCATGAGTGGATGATAGGTGGATGGCAAGAGCAGAACGTACGACGATTGTAACGTTAACATCGTAGCTGTTCCTACCGCTCTTCTGTGTTCCCTGAAAGGTTGCACCAGGGTACAAGCAATGGTGGCGCTTGGCGCAGACACGCAGACGAGTGATGTCGGTGGCAGGATCCGGGACGGGCATGGGGACGGATGGTCTTTGGGGACGGCCACGGGCCCCGGCATCTGGGGAAGAGCGCTGCAGAGTAGGAGTTGATTTGGGACAAGCTGCCGTGGTGTGGGCTGCGACAGAGGGCTGTGGTGGTGCTACGGAGGAGGGTGGAGAGAGCGGGAGGGATTGTTGGACGTCCATGTCGATGTCATCCTCGAAAACAGGGTCTGGCTGCGGGTAGATAGAGTGGGACTTTTTCACAGGCATGACTGACAACACGATACGAGTGACTCCCAGGTCTGTGCGGTACTCGACCTTACATACTCTATCAGTCACGTGTTCCACTGTCAGAGTGTTATCTATACGTCCGACTACTGGGAGATCGTGCAGTCTCCGCACGTCCAGCACGAAGAGCCAGGCGCAAAGTGCACCGGTTCTCCGACTTCCAGGTATACAAATTGGCACTGAGTCATGCCAGCCTGAGTGCCAATCGGTGTACGTATCAACTGGCATACCCCGCCACCGCACCTCGATCACCATACCATCCAGCTTGCTCCGATTGACATGCCATCTACTCCGACAACACCCGACCACTTATATAGCGGACCTGTACACAGATCATCTTTTATCTCATACGTTACTCGTGTTTTGTCGCTGTCCGAGTGGCCCCGGCCTACAGTCGACCTTCGAGTCTGATCGCGATGCAAAGTAAGTGTTACTGCTAGTATACCGCTCCATCTTTGATGAAACAAAATATGGGCTTGCAGAGCTGCAGTGTCCGTCCAGGGTGATGTTTGATGACATGCCAGGCGTGCCCTATCGTGACCAGCTCAGGCTGCCAGTGGTCAAAGTTCCTCGCCCGAGCTCCGGGATTGTGACAATGCTTGAGAACATACGCCAAAATTCCTTGCCATTTCTCCAAGAAGCCGGAATCGAGGAGGGCTCTAAGAAACACAAAGAGTTGAAGGTCAGCTATATCTCTTCTCTGCTCAAGTTATCCCGACTCCCAGTGTGCTGGCAGACAACCATCCAGGCCCTTCATCGCCAGTACTTGCACCCATTCAAGAAGTTAGAAGAGCAAGCACCAAGCTGCGTGGATCAGCTTATTGCAAAGGTACGTACACATATCAGTGATCGCTTGCAGACTGATTACTAGATGTGGGTACCCAGGCCCGAATCAGCCTCCCATGGTTGGTCAAGTATGAAGATACTTGGCCAGCAAAAATATATCTCAAGAGGTATGTGGACAGGAGGCGGAATCACTGTACCAAAAGGCTTGCTCGTCAGAAGAGAATAGCCATACAGCACTCAAAGGCCTCCCACAAAGTGGTTAGTTGATGCACCTTCAAGTTGTGCTAACAATCAGGCATTGACTATCTACAGCCTACACAAGTTCTTGAGGACCCTGGTGATATGGTGGTAATTTCATCCTTCTTGAACACAGTGGGATATCTTAATTGGATGTAGGGGGACCATGATTTTACCATGGGGGGGTTTCTGGGTTCATTGACACCTAGCCTGAAGCATCATCTTGATGCCTTCATAGAGCTGGGCATCAAAGATCAGGAAACCCTTCAAGCCTTTTTGAGTTGGCCTGAAGTAATCAAGACACAGTTTCTGGAGGAAGAGAAGGGGGTACTGCAGCTTACAAGGCTTGAAAGAAAGAGTTTATTGGTAGGTTGTGGTCTGCTGACACAGAAGGCATTGCAAAGGTCTCTTGAGAGGATAGTATGACCAGGAAGCCTTTATTCGTACCAACTTCATGAACTCAATGAATTCTCTTTACCTGGCTTCTGGTGATATATCATCATACTACTTTTACCTACTTCCCTTACATCCAGGGGCTACCAGCTTGTCAAGAACATATGATTCATGCTGAATATGATCACAACAAGGAGACAATGGACTATTGCAGTTAAAAGAAAGTGGGTAAAACAAGACAGATGAATAAGAGGAAGAGGACTGTATGAGTGACACAAGACTATGGGATCATGGTCGTATGAAGCATATGTAGAGATGCTTGATCATCCTCAGAGCTCGTCCTCCTCTTCGGGGAGAGGGACAGCCTCAGCCTGGTACTTCACGTCAGCCACATACAACCGACCGCAGAAAGAAGCTGAATCACCTGCTTCAATTCTCGTTCGTACTGCTCGATCAGACCGGCATCCAGAGCAATTTCAGCAGGAGCGAGGGCCGGTGCAGCAACAAAATCGAGCGTAGGATTTCTATGATGCACAAGTTAATTGTCGATTGATGGAAAACATAATGGCACCCAGACTTACCCGACCAACTTCCTTGCCAGCCACAGGAATGGCTTCTCGAAGTTATAGTTCGACTTTGCAGAGATCTCAAAGTACTGGAGGTTCTTTTTGCGATGGAAGGTGACAGCGCCCGTCTTGACTTTACGTTCCTACGAGAAATATCAATTTTAGTTTGATCTTGGGACAATAGCGGTGTCCATCGACTCACCTTGACATCGACTTTGTTTCCGCAAAGAACAATTGGAATGTTCTCGCAGACACGCTCGAGATCACGGTGCCAGTTAGGCACATTCTTGTACGTGATTCTCGAGGTAACGTCGAACATGATGATGCCACATTGGCCTTGTATGTAATAACCATCGCGGAGACCACCGAACTTCTCTTGACCTGCAGTATCCCAGACGTTGAAACAGATAGTGCCGAAGTTGGTTGAGAATGTCAAGGGGTGAACTTCGACACCGAGGGTGGCTACGAACTGCATCAGGAATGTAAATATCGCGGGAGTGACGAATAGAATCGCACCAATGTACTTCTTCTCGAATTCGCCGGTCAAGTGGCGCTATGTGGGCATGAGGATCAGCACGCGATCGGGTTCAAAGGTTACCATCGTGGCACGGCTATACCTTGACGAAAGTGGTTTTTCCGGTACCACCATCACCGACTAAAGTGTTTCGAGGCCGTACATAAAGATGTCATGCAATGTTGGAATGCGACGAGAGGCGAGAGGAACGAGGCATTATCGATCGAACATAGAGAAAATCAGTACTCCAACAAGTCGTGAGCGGAAAGCAGGCATGTTGACATACCAAGAACAAGTTTAAAGGTGGGGGTGACGGCCTCAGTCATTTTGTGAAGTCACGGTATTCTATGCAGACAAGAGAAAGAGGCGAACAGAATGAGGTCAAGAGCAAAAATCAAGACGCTGAGATAAGGTTTTCCGTGCCACTGAGAGCAATTGCCAGATTTGGCCATGTTGCCGAGTTAGCTTTCAAACTCTGCATCCCACAAAGACGATGTCGGCTTCGACTGACGCATCGTAGTTGTTCATGACTGGTGAGGTGCTGCACGGTATGGACCTCATACGTTCACTGGCGACTTTATATGCCAGGGCAGCCAGGCCACTTTAACTCATGGCTGAGTGTGGCACTTGTGGCATTTACGAACCGCACCTCAGGCTACTGCAATGTTTGCAGTCGGTTCTGCTATCGTTTCTTCCACCATGCTCGGTAGGAGCCCTTTCTGCCGGTGGGTTACTCGCGCAAAGTAGGTCGATAGACACCACACCAGCTTGAACACGTGACTCTTGTTTCCGGCTTGTTGGCGGATCTCCTGCAAGTGAGGTGATTCAGTTGCTCGTTCGGAAGTTAGCATGCCAACTGGGATGGCCCCATCGTGCTTCATCTCTCCTGCTGACCAGGACATTCCTGTTCTTACCCCGTCCATCACCACCATCACCACCACCACCGCGTTCTCTTTCCTGCGTTCTCCACTCCGACCATGTCCGAGTCTGCTCCCGTGCTCAAGGACCCACCGCCAAAGACTGAACCGGGCGCGTCCTGGAGGGAGAAGGAACAACACGTTGTCCCGAAAAATCGCCTTGGATTCGTCTTCTTCGGTCTCATGTGTTCCACTTTTCTCGCTGCACTCGATCAGGTATCTCTTTGCCGGTCTTACTCTTGTCTGGCCTAACGTGGTATCACAGACCATTGTAGCTACAGCTTTACCTACTATCGTAGTTGATTTAGGCGGGGGCAACAATTATAGTTGGGTTGGGAGGTAAACTCAGCGCTCGTGTCACCGATTTACAACCACCGTGACCTAACCCTCATCTCAGTGCCTATATGCTAGCCTCAGCATCCTTGGGACCGCTTTACGGGAAACTCTCTAACATTTTAGGTACATATCCCCTCTAGCCCATTTCGCCTTACTCATTTCTGGTGTTTCGTAGGTCGAAAGTCAATGCTGTACGGATGTATCCTCATCTTTTTAGTTTGTAACTTAACTTACTCGACTTGAACAACCTCCAAACTTAAAACTGTTTCCAGGTTGGATCAGCATTGTGTGGTGCTGCGCAGAGCATGTCGTGGCTCATAGTTTGCCGTGCCGTGCAAGGAATAGGCGGCGGTGGCATCGCCCAGTTGGTACAAATCACTATATCAGACATTGTGCCTCTCGAGGAGTAAGTTTTGCGTTCCTGTTTACCTCCTAGTCCCTCAGATCCTTAGCCGAGGGAAATATGGGGGGGCCATCAGTGCTACCTGGGCTATTGCCAGGTAAGCCATGTGCCCTATGGTCAACAGGACATTCCTCACTCGTCGTAGTGTGGCGGGGCCACTCCTTGGTGGAGTACGTCCGCTTCGGCAAAACCACTGTTTATAGCTTAATATCATGTTTAGGTATTAGCTGACCATGTTTCGTGGAGATGGTGTGTGTCTAATTAATGCTGGAGGATAATCCTGACTTTCACTCGAAGGTGTTTCTGGATAAACCTGTCAGTGGCTTTTCCCGATTCCATCCATGGGCTCTGTTTGACTTTTTTCGGTAGACCAACTGGTGGTGTAGCAGGGGCTCTGCTATTCCTTTTCTTAAATCTCAACCCGCATCAAGGAAGATCGCTTCGTGATCACGTCAAAGAATTTGATTTTGTCGGATTGGCCACTGCCGTTTCTGGCGTAGTCTGCCTTTCACTCGGGTTTAACTCGAGCGAAACCACGTGTATGCAAAGCTTTTTCCGAGCGGACTTGGTAAAATAATAATTACTCTCTAGGGAGAAGCGCGGAAACAATTTCCCTCCTCGTTATCGGAGGCATTTTGCTTGTGGTCTACGCAATTAACGAGGTGTACACCAAGCGGTCTGCAATTATCCCGCCGCGACTGTTTAAGGTTTGTGTGCTGTTTTCACTTTCTGCAGGTTCCTGACTTTCTAGTAGACACGTACGACCGGCTTAATTCTAATTTCTGTGTTTCTGCATGCTGTTGTTTTCTTTACGGGTATGTCAATTGATACTGACAATTGTTGGCGCATTGTTTACTTCGAAGATAGGATCATAGTATGCTTCTCATTTTGCGGGCTAGCCCCCATACTGAATATTCTTCAGCTATATGCCCTTGTACTACCAAGGCATGTTTAATTCGTTTCGTTCCATGTCGACAGCTGACAGCTCGATAGTCCTCGGTGCATCCGCTACTACTTCCGGGGTCAAGTGAGTCAATTATCTGACTATATGTGGGATTTCTCACTTCTATTACAACAGGATGCTTCCCTATTCCCTCGGCAGTGCTCTGCAGACTGCATTTTTAGGTATAATTGTGACACGCACCGGGTCGTATCGTCCGATCATGTGGGGAGGTTGGGTTGTGATGACCATTGGATGGGGCCTCATGACCATGTTGGACAGTACATCTAGCATGTGAATCCAACCATTTAGCTCGCGCTACCTGTTTCATTTTTTTGCAGTGTTACCCAGGAAATATACCCGCTCATTGCGGCGTTCGGAATTGGTTGTCTGTTCCAGGTATGTCGAACGTTTCCCATTCGTTGTCTTGCTAAAACCCAATTGACAGACACCCCTCATTGCACTCCAAGCTGCCATGCCTTTGAAGGATATGGCTACGAGCACAGGAGCATATGTCTTCCTACGGTGCGTGATGACATTTGCATCTGGAAGATCATGGGTTCAGACACCTTCCAGTACGCTGGGCGGTACGATTGGCATCACAATTGGAGAAGCCATCATATCGAGTACCCTCCAACAAAAGCTCAGAGGTGTCGCGGGTCTTACTATCAACACTTCCGCCGCTTCGATCAATGATAGCATCAGGCAAATAGGATTGATTCCTGTATGTAGCCTTCATTGGTTGCAATCCTCTCTAACCTTGATTTCTTCTGTGTTTTAGGATGCCACCTTGAGGGCTGAAGTAATGCATGTTTTCGCTCGCTCTATCAGTACAATATGGCTCGTGAACACACCACTGTCAGCTCTTGGTCTCATCCTCGTTGTCTTTATCCGTGCGTATTCACTACACCGGACGATCATTCGGAAGGGCGCGGAGGAGGCCAGTGATCCTGAAAAAGGCGGGGCAGTGAAAACGACTGGCGGTGAAGCAGATTCCACCGAGGTCGGAGAAGCACCTATTAAGGGCGATACCACTGGACAAACGCCGTCCAGTCTTGGGGAGAAAACTGTGCAAGAGACAGAGGCGTAGACCTAGTACCCATGATTCGATTCTGAGTAGACTTTTACCCTGCCTAGCCTAGAAAGATGCAAAGTCACGTGGGCATTACGTTGATTTGAATCTCCCGACCCAGTTTCCACTTTGCAGAAATACTAAGTAATGATTCTATTCACAGAGCCCGGAGGGGCTAGAGAACGTCCCCAGAAGAGGATCCGGACCTCCGCAAAACCTACGCCGTCAAAAAATAAACAAAAGTCTTCCAGTGACGCCCGCTTATTTGCTCCTTTCCGTGCACTTGGACTAGTCACAAATCATATCCCATTTTACCTGCAAACTCGTTCCCATAAGGGGGCTACAGAGGGCCCACGGGTACACCTACTTACATGCCTTGGCAGATCATGGGCACTTTGGGAGGGAGGAAAGATGACTCTATTATTTGTTGGTGGGTAGATTCCTGTTGAATCGTTATGGCCCTCTGAAGGTCTTTGGTGTACAGGTCCTGAGGAACAGGATCCGATCTCGTGTTTAATCATGGACGGTGATGCGATTTGGGCAGCATCGAGCGCCCATGTCATCAAATATCTCCGAGGAAAAGAGGTATATATGCTCGTTTTTTACCGGTGACTTTTATCAACAGAATTTACAGGTCGCCCGGGCCACAAATCCACTTGGAACTCCACTATGTTCTATGGTCATATTTGGGTCTCTTTTACTTGCCCTGACGGAGGATGGTGGGCGGATGCTTACATGGGACATTTCGCATGACGGTGAGGACAGCCCTTTGAAAGCATTACCTCGCACCTCTGATTTTACTGCAGAACCCTTATTCTCTTGTATTGTCCAGTTTGATGTTGGCTTCACCGCAGTTATGGTATTGCATCCTGCAACTTACTTGAACAAAATACTGGTAGCTAGTAGTGAAGGTGACATGCAGTTGTGGAATATACGAACTCAGTGAGTTCCTCCCTCTGCGTCCGCGCCATGTATACGCATGTTGCTTTCAGGACGTGTATACACAAGTTCTCGGGTTCAAAACTCCTAACCACACAAGGCTTGGCAAATACCAATATGTCATCTTCTGCTGTCACAGCATTAGTTCAGTCTCCCGCAATTGATGTTGTAGGTATTGGCTTTACGTCCGGTGAAATATCCGTATATGACCTACGTGCCGACGAGAGGTTGATGCGGATGTTCATGGAGGGTGGCGCGATCAGAGGATTGTCGTTCCGAAGCGGTTAGTACTCCGCTTCTGCAGATTGCGATTTCCCTCATTTGTTTCCCCACAAGACGGACACCAAGTTCTTGCTTCTGTGTCTTCTCACGGTCACCTAGCTCTCTGGGACTTGAACATTGGCGGTCGCCTCCTGCATCTGGTTAGGGGAGCTCATGACGGCGCCATCAGCGCAGTACAATGGGTATCCGGCCAGCCAATTTTGATGACGTCTGGAGAAGATAACTGTGTCAAGGTACGCCTTGACCCATTTGATTTTCTGGCACTTGTAATCGTAGACCAGCAATGGTTGTTCGACTCGCCCACCTCCGCCCCAAGATTACTCAAATTCCGCTCGGGACACCATCTTCCACCGCATCTGATTAGATACTATGGGGAAGACGGCAAACAGCTATTGACTGCCTCAGCTGACCGAAGCTTGCGGTACACTTCTGTTGTCCGCGACTCGAGGTCCTTTGAGATGTCTCAAGGTAAGTGTGACACTACTGCCGGCGACCAGGCGCTCTGATATCGACTCGTGGTAGGTTCCCTTGTCAAGAAGGCTTCGACGCTCTCCAAATCTCTGGCATCATTGAAATTTCCATCTATTACATCAATTGCCCACTCGACCATGCGATCAAAAGATTGGGACGATGTACTCACAGCCCACACCGACGAACCTTTGGTTCGGTCCTGGACGGTGCAGAATAAACGTCTGGGAAAACACACCTGGAATTGCGCCGACGGCGCCAAACGAAAATCCTCATCAGGTTCTGTGAAGGTGTGAAATATCAGTTACCATTCGGCCGCGACTTACGAAGCTCACTTAGTGCGTCTGCGTTTCTGCATGTGGGAACTTTGGTATTGCGGGCTCGTCGACGGGGGAAATTCACATGTGGAACATGCAATCTGGTTTGAAGCGGAAAATATTCAAAGTAGGACCCCGCCCTCAAGCAGTCCTAGAACGGCTGAATACTATTTCTGAACCGAAGGGTAGTGAGCGCTGTATTACAGGTTTAGCCACCGATGCTTTGAACCGTCTCGTCATTGCGAGCACATTGGATGGAACTATCAATGTAAGTCTTCATATCAACTTGTCCCCTTTAAAGTGTTCATCAAGTGGGGGTAGTTCTTTGATTTCCATACCACTAAGTTGGATTACACGCTGGTGTTGTCATCATTTGCAGAGTCTATGATTCTCCATCGAAATTCTGGACTGTTGGCTGTCGTCTGTGAAGATGCGATAGTGCGTGTTGTTGATATCGAAACAAGACGGATAGTCAGAGAGTTGTCATGCGGGCAAGCTAGAATTCTTGACACTGTATGTATCCACGAATTGTTTGACGGCACCACTTGCTAATAGCCTCAAGGCATTCTCACCAGACTCTCGTTGGATAGTATCGACATCCCTCGATTCAGTGATACGGACGTTTGATATACCAACTGGTGGCTTGATCGACGCATTCCGTACGCCAAGTATCGCGACAAGTATCGCGTTCTCGCCCGTAAATGACTTTTTGGCGACTGCACATGTGGATAGCGTTGGGGTGTTCTTGTGGGCAAACAGAGCACAATTTGCAGAAGTCGCTTTTCGAACGGTGTCTGAGAAGGATATTGCAGAGGTATCGATGCCTTCGATGCAAGGAGAAGTTGAGGATGATGGTAAATCTCGATCAGTTAGCTCCATGGCGCCTTGGCTCATGCATTTGTTTCAGTGCTTGAAACATTGACTGGATTAACAATGGAGGATAAACCTGTGGATATCTTCTCCACGCCTCCTCAACTGGATGGGGACCTCGTTACTCTGACTCTGCTACCACGATCACGGTGGCAAGCACTGTTGAACCTCGAAGTTATTCAAGTACGTTTGACAGTATCTTGGCTTCGCCCTTGAGTTAATTGAACGGGACAACGACATAGCAACGAAACCAACCGACGGAGCCGCCCAAAAAGCCTGAACAGGCACCTTTCTTCCTCCCTACATTGCCGGGAGTCGAGCACCGATTCACCATCGAAGACAGGAAGGAAGAAAATGTCGAGAAGAAGACGCGCTTGGACAAAACCATGGCCAGATCGAAGAGCATTCTCCAAACAAAGCTGGCAAAACTCAAGGGAGGCAATTGTGAGCATGTCCCCGACATCCTCTTTCGGTCTGGTGCTTACATATTCTCATTGTAGCTGACGATGAGCTCTTCGACTACATCAAGAGTTTGTCACCCGCTGCGACTGATATCGAGCTACGGTCACTGGTCACCTCAGACCACCTGCGACAATTTATACGTGCGCTTAAGCGACGCTTACAATCCCACCGAGATTTCGAAGCCGCCCAGACGTTGCAAAACGTCTTTCTTCAAATGCATGGGGACATACTCTTAGACAACGAGGAACTACTGTCGGAACTGGAGAAGCTATTAGAAATACAAGAAAAAGAATGTGAGCGGATCGTGGAACTTCTTGCTTCATCCCTTGGTACACTGGGCTTCGTACGAGACACGATATAAATACTACCCCGATTTTGATTGCCCTGTACCTCATGTTAGATAAGCACTACCGTACTTGCTGAACACACTTTGCTGAGGGGTCTGAGACTGCTTTCTAGCTCTTTGCATCATGGCCTCCGGTGGCCTTGGTCCTGATGGAAAAGTCTATTGCAAACATATGGAGGAAGCGGCAAAACGCAAGTCGAGCACTTCCAAACATCCAAATCGGTGCGATTCGTGATGCTCGGGTTTGTTATGGTTGCGCTACGCTGACACGCGATGTCGATAGTGAATTTTACTGTTGCAAGAGACCCTCATCAGACTCGAGCAAGTGTAATTTCTGGTGTAAGATAATTTCTGAGCTAGTACCGCCACCCATCAGTGTGCTCATGCGCCATCATAATATTCCACTTTAGATTGGGCGGACCAGCTCCAACAACCAAAGGATAGCATGATAGTACATGCTTCAAACTCGTCAGCAGTTTCGCCTGCCACTCCTCGGCCCTCCAAGGAAGGGGCTAGGGCACGTCCGATTGCTACACCCCCCACCCGCTCGCCACAGAAAAACTTTTCATCATCGAGCAATCCATCGGAGACTCCACGAAGTAGCAGGAGGCGTTTGGAGGACATCGAGGCTGGCCTGAGACAGCGCGAACAAGATTTAAGTCCTACTCGCCGTCCTGGCCCATCAGAGGAATCAGAACCTTCCCGGTCGTATTCTGGTACTCAAACCATCCCTCAGCCACCTTCTCCTGTGCCCACAGAGGTCGACTGCGAAGTTGAGACACAACCACGAAAGACTTTCAGTTTTCTCGGGTTAGATTATGGCCCCGAACCGATTACACCTACAATTAAAGACGAAGGTCAACCCTCAACCCCTAAGAAACGACGGTTGACCTCTCCCGCTGAGGGTACCGCGATACAGCCAGCCGCCGATGCAGTAACTATTGGTGGTGGGGTACCACTTACGCCGCCTCAAACCACGCGACGCGTCGCACAGTCTGACGCTCCCCGCCCCGTTTCTCCCATAACACGGAGCAGGAAGGGAAAGGAACGTGATGGCCCACCACCAGTGTGGTCCCAGGATCAGGTCGGTGCTTGTCCTCTCCATAATCTGCATGTTGTTCTACTCGCGGAAGTCTGATTGACATTCATTCTCTTGCGTAGGACGGTCGTAGTGGGGAACCGCAAGAAGAGGATTCTCTACCACTTTTTGCGCTTCCAGAAGACGTATCTTCGACCTCTAGCGTGTCACCGACTATCGCCGAGAATGTGCTCGATTATGCCGATGGAATAAAGGAAAGGGTGAAGGCACTCTCGGGGTACATGGAATCATTCGACATTACCCAGGCGGGAAAACTATTGCAGACAATTGAGCGACAGAAAATGCAATATGAGTACAGGGACCGAAGCCAGAAGGCGCGCATCGAAGAGTTGGTTGCCGAAAGGGACGGACTTATTTCTGAGGTCTCGAGGTTGAAGGAGGCACTGCAACGGTGAGTGGTGTTGGCTTCGTTCATGATGGGGGATGACTGGGTGTTTGTCAGGTCCGGCCGCTTGAGGGATTGAATGGGTGGTGGTGATTAGATAAGCACTGTCACGTGGTGGTCGCGTCGCGTAAAAAAGTGACAACGCGTTTGTACTCTCCCGATGTATGTATGAGTCTCTGGCATGTTTGGTTTTAGACCTACACATACTTCTTCTCCTGCCAAGTTCTTGTTGCAACCCGCCCCATCGTCTCTCTCACTTTCCGATGCCTCGCGAGCGTCTGGGGTATCTAGGTCGGAACTACAGACCCTCTCCCCTGCAGAGGTCGACTTTCTCGATGCAGTAATAAGGAGGATCGTACCGAACGCGACCTCTTTTCTCTCGGGTTTGAAGGCCTACAACGACGAACTACACGAGCGGGGTCTTGATAGTCAGACCGAAACGGTTCACTACGGGAGGCTGCTCGAGATCTGTAAGCTGAGGGGACCTAGTTGGCAGGTCAAGTGGGATGCGGTGAAGAAGCAGTATGGTTACGGGACCGTGCCGTCGCGCCCACCACTTCGACCTAAAACCCCTCTCCAATCTCGACAACCCTCATTCCCGAGACCCACTCGTTCGCCCGCATACCTTATGGCCCCTGTACGTCATGATGATGACGATGTATTCACTCTCCATTCTCATCAAGACCGCGATGAGACAACTCAGGATATGGAGCAGACAGAAGGGGATCAGGAGGAAGGCTCGTCCGATACAGAACGTGACGACGAACCCGCGGGTTATGGTACCACAAGGTCCTGCCATCCCCAGGGTACGCCACAAGCAAGAATGTCAAATCGCCCAGCTTCTCGCCCAGCCAACCCCATTTTACCTCCAAGTCTTATCCATCCGGCAACCCCTCGACCCCAGAAAACCTATCAGGAAGCAATGCGGCGTGTCCATGCTTGGGACGATACCTCAGACACCACAGATGCCGTGATGCCGTCTCCCTCGAACACCCCGCCTTCTTATCGGACGGCAGTCCGCACAGGACCCACTCCCAAGCCAGCGGCAGCTGACCCTCGAAATCATCTGGCCCCGCGTGCTCCTTCGCCAATCAAATTGCCCAGGCCCGAACCTCACGCTCAACCAACACTACCCCAATCCCGTGAACGCAAGGGTAGCGTGATTAATGAAGAGGATGCATGGAAGAAAATCAAGGTGGCGCGAGATGAAGAAGATGCGGATAAGTTCCGCAACGACAAACTTCTGGAACGGTGCTGGGAGATATGGCTTCTCGGCTACCAGTGGTTGATTGTGCGGACCTTCCTTTATTCTATTACTTCAAATCAAGTAATACTGCAGGTGTTTTACAGACGGCAGATCAACAGGTCGCTGAGGCTCGAGACAATGTCATCCTTGGGTCAGCCCTCCGACGATGGCGTAATGTCATGGCCTCAGTTGTAGAGAAACAGAAACATGCTGTCACCCTTGCCAACTCTCGTTGTTTGCGTGTGGTGCTGACGTTATGGAAGGTAAAACTGAAGGAGAAAAGGCAGATTGCCTGGCGGAATGACATGCGAACAAAAATGAAGACCACCCGCGAAAGGCGTGATTTAAAGGTCCAGAAGGATGCTTGGGCAAAGTGGCGGCAATCTTTCTGCTCACACCTATCTGAGCTACAGCATAACGAGCGGGTCATCCTGCGGTTTTTCCTGCGTTGGAAGTCAAACCTCTCTAAGCTCGATTCCTTAGAAACAGCCGCAGATCAATTCTATCACAGAACAGCGTGCAGTGCAGTGGTGCAAACTTGGAAACGTTGGAAACGAGCCCTCGCAGTCGGCGATGCCGAAAAGGCGGTGGCAACCAAGATTGGGCTCCGAGTCAGACGAGAAGTGATGCAGAGGTGGAAGAAATATACGTACGTGCACTTTCCCCCAAAAATTACAAGGGTCTGGAAACTAACTCGCCTGCGCAGCTATGACCGTCAAAGCGCCATCGGTTTCTATGATGTTTATGTGATGAAGCAAGCGGTTAGATCGTGGAAGACTGCTCGAGATCGGATACGTGTAGGTCCACAAGTTTTGTTCAGGAACACTTGGATTAATTGTACTTACAGAGAATGGAAAAACGAGCGGATAAGCATCTCGCTAGACAGGACGACGTACTTATCCGAGCTGTCACTCGAGTGTGGAAAGCCCGTGAGCGTGGCAAGCTTCTCGAGAGAGTCAGAGCATTGCGCCTCATCAAAGATGCTTGGTCGGTGTGGAGAGAACGGATGCGTCATCATCGCCGGCTGGAAGGTGAAGGAATATATACGGCCATGATTTACATGATACTGATTGTATCTAGATTGTGCGCTTGCATTCAACATGCGGTCCAATTCATCCACTTCATCGTTCGCTTTGGAGACTTGGCGTCAAGTTTATACCGTCTATCAGAACCGCCGGGCCTTCGCGATCCAACGCCACCTTGCTCGGATACAGTATGATGCGCTCCTGAAGTGGAGGGTCCAACTGCGTGCGAGGATGAAGTTACTCAAACATGCGAAAATTGTCGGAAAATTCATCGTGCAACGACGGACATTAAATGCATGGAAATCCAAGCTTGCGGAAAAGAAGCGGCAAAACAAACTCAAGGCTCTCGAAGCACGCAGACTTGCGGAATACATGAAAAGTGTGTCGCCTGACAAGCCCGCGTCTCATCGGCTATTCTGAACGACTCCATACAGTGTGGCAGACAAAGGCAAATCGAAGGCGGTGGCACCGCACGGCTGAAGAGCAGATGATTACTCGAGTCAATATGGTAAGTTTTGCAGGAGTTGGGGATTTATGGAATTATGACCTCGTCCACAGCGAATGTTAGCTGATGCTTTGAGCCGCTGGACAAATCGCGTCATCGAAATTAAGCTTCGAGAACTTGAAGTCCGTCAAAAGCGTTCTCAAGCTGCGCTGAAGTAAAAAAAGATTTACTGCTCGTATTAATCGTGTCTGACCCTTCTCGTAGATTCGCCTTTAGAAAATGGAAAAACATATGTTTGAGGCACGTTGAAGACCTAAGTCTTATGGAGAGTCATCTGGACATCAAACGAGCAGGCAGGTCTTTCTCTTTAGTCCGTAGCTCCGATTTTACTGACTACACCTTAAATATCTCTTTATTTTTGTAGAAAACATACGGCGCATGTTCCACAAATGGCTTGGCGCGGCTCGCGCTCGGCGGCATAAGCGGATTCTCTTGCGAGAGAGACATGCCGAGTTTGATCGGGCCTCCATGCAAGCTGCGTGGGATAGATGGAGAGAGAAGTACATGGAGGAAAGGTTGCACCCCATAGTAAGTTCCCAATACGCACATCTGTCCAACGGTAATCTGAGCGCTGGCTTTTGCACTCAAGGTCTACCAGGTAGTACAACAGAGCCAAAAGAACCTCCTTTTCCGAGCGTTCGGGATCTGGCACTCAAGGACAAAAGTGAGTGATCA
>JBBPRB010000314.1:0-18462 GCA_038092815.1 Hortiboletus rubellus
TGGTGGGCAAAGGTTTGTGTCACTGATTGCCGCATCCGCAGCAGCGATCAATCTTGGCTTTCTAGACCGCACGAGAAACCTTGCACTGGGATCGCCCTTTCCACAATGTTAGAGCTGGAGGGTTTGGAACAGGGGACATCGTCTGGTTCCCAGAGGGAGGCTTGAATGCCTCCTACAACTGTGTCGATCGATGGGCCCACAAGCACCCTGACAAGGTTGGCCACTGCGCATGGTTCTGCTAAATACCATGTCCTCACCTTTGTTTCCCAGACTGCCATTATTTACGAGGCCGACGAACCTGGAGATGGTCGTCTCATCACGTTTGCCGAACTTCTTCGTGAGGTCTGCTCGATTGCGAATGTTCTCAAGCGCCTCGGCGTCAAAAGGGGAGACACCGTCTCCGTATACTTGCCCATGACTTGGCAAGCCGTCGCTGCTTTCCTTGCCTGCGCCCGCATTGGCGCCATACACTCTGTTGTCTTTGCTGGGTTCAGTTCGGAAGCTCTTCGTGACCGAATTCACGACTGCAAGTCCCGGGTGCTCCTTACGAGCGACGAAGGCCGTCGAGGTGGGAAAGCCATCGCCACCAAAGTAATAGTAGACGCTGCGCTCAAGGATAGCCCATGCGTCGAACACGTCTTGGTACTCAAGCGTACTGGCACCCAAGTCCCCTGGACTCCAGGTCGTGATTTGTGGTGGCACGAAGAAATCGCCAAAGTATCTAATTACTGCCCACCTGAAATCATGGCTGCAGAAGACCCGTTGTTTATCCTCTATGTGAGCACGAGTGTGCAGCCTCGTGTTATCTGTACTAAATATTTTCGCCACAGACCTCTGGTTCAACCGGAAAACCAAAAGGAGTCGTTCACACCACTGGTGGATACCTGCTTGGTGCTGCTTTGACGGTCAAATACGTCTTTGATCTTCATCCAGATGACAAGTTTGCTTGTATGGCTGATGTTGGTTGGATCACTGGCCACACCTACATCGTTTATGGGCCTCTTGCCAACGGTGTCTCGACAACCGTGTTCGAATCCACGCCCGTGTACCCCACGCCCTCTCGTTACTGGGAGACAGTGCAAAAGCACCAGCTCACACAATTCTACTCCGCTCCCACAGCTATCCGCCTCCTTCGTCGACTGGGCGCACACCACGTCGAGGGCCACGATCTCAGCAGCCTTCGTGTTCTGGGAAGTGTTGGGGAACCCATCAATCCTGAAGCTTGGCATTGGTACAATGAACACGTCGGTCGCAAGCAATGTGCAGTTGTCGACACCTTCTGGCAGACGGAAACCGGATCTATTGTAATCACTCCTTTCCCTGGAGCTATCGAGACAAAGGCCGGCTCGGCGACCGTTCCATTCTTTGGAGTTGAGCCGGCCATTCTTGATCCTACGTCTGGAAAGGCGAGCCACTCTACTTCGGTTTCTTAACCCATTGCTCATTGGCCAACCTACAGGAGTTGGTAGGAAATAACGTCGAGGGGGTTCTTGTTCTTAAGCGCCCTTGGCCTTCAATTGCTCGTACGGTCTGGAACGATCACAACAGATACCTGGAAACTTACATGAAGGTATGCTCATCCGCTAGACATCCATGTATGCGCCGTCGAGTCTTTTCAATAGCCTTACCCCGGAGTCTTCTACACTGGCGACGGTGCTGCTCGTGACGAACATGGTTATATTTGGATCAAGGGTCGCGTCGATGGTGAGATCCTTCTCTTGGTCGAAAGTGGAAGTTAACGCCAGAATAGATGTCATCAACGTTTCTGGGCATCGTCTCTCGACTGCTGAGATCGAGTCTGCACTCATCCTACACAAGGGTGTCGCTGAGACCGCAGGTCCGTGCCTGGAGGACATGTGCTCATCTCTTAACTGACTATATGCACAGTCATCGGAACTGCTGATGAGTTGACCGGTCAGGCCGTTTACGCATTCGTTACGCTTAAACCGTAAGTAGATCCCTGGCACACCACGGTCCACTTCTAAATGAAGCCTAATCAAGGGAATTTGCATATGATGATGAGGCCGCTCTCGCGAAAGAGCTTGTTCTCCAAGTTCGCAAAGTGATTGGACCCTTTGCTGCGCCGAAAAAAGTAATCATCGTTGGTGATCTTCCCAAGACACGCTCTGGCAAGGTGCGTTGTTTCATCCCAACTACCAATGACTATCCAACACCCCCCTAGATTATGCGTCGTATTATGCGTAAGATTGTTGCTGGTGAAGGTGACCAGCTTGGTGACCTCAGCACGCTCGCGGAGCCTGGGGTTGTCGACGCTATCAAGAAGAAAGTTGCCGAGAGTACTGAGAAGAACTGAACTAGCGAAGCGTTTGTACTTTTCTTGTTGTGTGTTACCATAGATTGCCACCCTATCATTCAAATATCCATCAGTGTATTTTACGAAAAAAAAGTGTTTTAGCTCGTACTAAGTCTGATCGCATCACGCATAGTGGATGAGGTCCGTTGAAATCCAAGGGATGTCTGCGCGGCGCACTTCCGACATCGTCCCCAGCACGACCCGCTCGCGGTAGCGCCTGCCCTCTGAATTCGCCACTTCCGACAACGAGTTCGTTTCTGGTCTCCACCAGTCTCTAGTAGAAGCCTCCGTATCATCCCTGCCTCTCCCGCGCCTCGCCCGTGTTTGTCAAGTAGTGACATCCCCAAGGGAACACCTCTAGGCTCGCGTTCCTCTTCGCGTATGTCTGTCTCTCTCTCTTTTCGCTGGTACCAAAGACGGGTGGTCAGCATTGTCGATCTCCCCCCTCTCTCCCGCCTCGCGCACAGACCATGGTTGCATAAAACCTCTCCGATCCCGACCCCGACCACGTCACCACCGCCCTCTTTCCGCGACGAAGGCTCGTGGAAAGAGCTCGCGCCATACGTACACAGCTCCACGTCGAAGACGACGTCCTCGACCGCGCTCTCTACACTCTATGCACTCTCTGGGACCGTCATCATATCTGACCTCGTCGTGCTCTAGAACTTTTCTCACGCACATTTCTCACCAGGAACCCTCTGCACATCGAACCCCTCGGTGGACAGGTGGGAACTTGTCGTCAAGAAAAGAAGGGGTGGTCGAAAGCCTCCTGGGGGATGCTGCGCAAGATCAACAGCTTTTTGAAGGCCAGTGAATGTTTTTGGTCGAAAGTGGTGCTGGTGAGTCGTCTGATGCCATAGCGGAGGGTGGTCCTGCTAACGCCTTCATGGGGTTAGTGAACCTGAGACAGATGGCCATCAAAGATTTCACATTCTCCTACGGGACGTTCATTACCCGAGGCAACAACAGTCGTCGTGTGCTTTCTCGGTGTCTGCGCCGTGACAACGAACGCTGCGACAACGCGCACGTCTTCGGTCTTGTCCGGTTCTCTAACATGTGTGACGAGGGAAGGCGGGGATACCAAACCCCAGTTCGTTTCGACTGGCATGGAAAAACACGCCAGGTACGAATGCCCTTGACCTCTCTACGCGCATGAAGCGTCTCACATATATACGCGCCAGCCCTGGACGGTTATTTGCCGCTAATGAGCTGACATCCATGTTGGCCCGTGTCGTCATGTCATGCGATGTCAAGCCAGAAGATAACAGGACCCAAAGGCATTGCGCACTGGCCTTCGTATGTCTCCCGATCCCATGGCAATGCTGAGAAGGAGGGTCGATCGAGCTGCTGACAAATGGAACCATAAGGGCGTTCTCGTATGTTTTTCTGTGCAGAAATACGCGTTTACCTTTATTTTTTTTGGGGGGGAGATTGATCTGTAGTATGAGATCGCATGGATGGAGTTATGGCGCGATCGACAACGTGGCAAAGTCAGGTGCCTCGCTACTGGGAACTTGTTCTTGTCTCAATTCTGGGTAGATGACCCCTGGCTTCATCCCAATCTGCTCGATGCTCTCGTCACGGTCGAGGACGCATCTGACCACTCAGAAACTCAAACGTGACTCGACATTATGTATATTTTCGCCACCAACCATTTGGTAGTGATTCCCCGAGCTTCTGCCCTCAAACGTTGCGATGATTTCCACAAAGCCCTTTAACGTCGCTCATGGAAAATTTCCCAGGGCAGAACATATCGCACAGGGTGCCAACAAGTTCGTTGCAGACGATCTCTATGTTTGTACACAGAACTCGGTCGACGAGGCATACGCATAGGTAAAATAGATATCCGAGTCGCCGTTCAAAGTGCGCCACCACCTTTCTCCAAATGGTCCCGCTCAAACTTGATGCGTACTGGCATCTCCCAATACCTCAAGTCGAGTCACTTCCGCGTTATCCGCGTGACCACCCTCCACAGCCCGATGTGCACCATCTCCCAACTCCTCCAGTCGAATTGCCTCCGTATCTCCCTCCTGACCTTGCCCCTGCCCCGTCGCAACCTCCGCAAATGAAATGGCGGACACGGCCGCGTTCTGACTGGCAATGGGTTGTGACAACACACCGAACCCGGTGTCGATCCCCTGCCAGCGAGAACGGAGGTCGCGGTCATACAGTTCTCGTACGCTGATGATAAACCGAGGCATTATGGGACATATGGTTACATAGCTAAGCAAGGTCAGGAAAAGCTGCCAAGTATTACTTATTGTGATACTGTTTTGGCTGAAAGCCAAAGCAGTAAAATAAAGCATATACCTGGAAGCACAGGGGGGAAATGTCCAATTGTTAGTCATTGTGCAAGTACTCAATGATAAGATAGGCAGACCCAGAATGTATGACAATGAGGGGAATTGAAAGTGCTGGAAAGGGGAGACATACATAAGAAAATAAAGAATCCCTTCCCTCATCAGTAGTTGCATGTACTTATTAAGCTGCCACTGCTTGGTTGCTCTGTGCATCTCAACCAGCTGCTTCAAGGTTGGGATGAAAGCAAGAATCAAGAGTATGACACCAAGAGTCACTTGTGGGATTGTCATAGATAAGCTTGTCATGGATGGGACATTAATGGATGAAGCATCACAAGCAGAGAAATCAAGAGCTTGACCAACTGTGACTGGAGGAAAAGATGGTAAGAGATGAAATGCCATTTATGTGAGATTCTAATCAGTTTTTCAGTTTATTATGAGACACACCTGAGAGGTAGGTATTGGGATTGACATAGATCCCATAAATAACTAAAGAAACAATAACTTGTGGAATATAAATGAACAGAAGAATCCAAAGAATCCACTTGGATCGATTCCACATGGCATATACCCGCAGGGTCATGACCACTGTGATTTGAATGCATGATTGGGGAACATGGAATTAGAAATTATGATAACTCACAATCTGCACTAGAGATGAATATAACAAATGTCCAGCTAGATACTAGATAGGTTGCTATACCTTCAGAGCATCCATGCATCAAATTGATATTATAAAGAGCAAGAAATCAGTGTGCTTACACCTATAAAGCTGTTATGTACCAATACAGCTGACAACCAGAACTTTGACACATACATCTACCAATAGCTAATCATTATTGACATAAGGATGTACATAGTATGAAACTCACCTTTACAGAAACAGACATAAAAATACTACCCCCTGCAAACAGATCTGATTAGTTTGATCAATCCCAAAAATTAACTTTGAACACACAGAGGGTGTTGATACTGGAGCATGATTCATTGAGTCATTGTTAGCTTTATAATCATTACAGCAATAATAGACCTACATACATAGCACTTGAGAGTCCAAAATAGCAGACCTATAGAAGTGTCAATTCAGAATACATGCAATATGAGCATGTACATATGCATACCAGGACAAACATGTGGAGACCCAGGTCCAGGGTCTGTTCTGTGATACTGTAAGGGACTTCAACCTTGCTTCACTTGTTACTTCCTTACCCAGACATAGTGTACCTCCAGATGTTGTAAATTAACAATGGTGTAAAATGTAGAGAGCAAAATAACATACCTCACTTGAGAAGGTGAGGACTAGTAGTCAGTTCCAATGGTTAGTTGATTTTGAGATGACTGTGCACAGTGACAAAGCATTACTCACCATAATCATACAGGATAGCAGTGACAGCAGCAACTAGTATGTTTGAGCCAAATTATGAGATTGATCATACAAAAGGCATGAATATCCATACTGGATCCACAGTTATTCAGCTGGAGAAGTTCTAAAGCAAGCTGCAAGTCAGGGAACATGCTAGGTGCACCAGAAAAGATAAATTGTGATGTTTGACTATTCAATGGACAAAGGTGGAGGGTCAGGGTAGGCAAGGTAGGAAGTGGTACAGGTCATGTTTCACACTTCCCTGGGATTATATATCCAATGGGAAAGCATCAATGATGGCACACAGGGAACAATGTTATTACATACAAGACACAGGGTGAAACTTTACAGCCAAAACACAGCTGTCATGCCAGATCATGATTGCATCACCTAGGGTGGCAAGAAGCCAAGGAATCACAGCTTCCACAACCACACTCCATCACAGTACTTTCTGCCTGTTGATGTGTCCAATTCCAATCAGTCATTTATGCTGACACTGATCCGAAGATCATTTACATACCATACGAGCGATATCCTCGAGCGATCCACATCATCTTGAATCTAGCCATAATCTTATGGGAATGGTTGGAAATTTTTGATAGATTGCAGAAATCAGCATCGCCTCCTAGCCAGCGAGATGGATCTCACCCTCATTTACAGCCACCTGATTTTAGTGAAGGAGCTATGAAAGTGGTGTTGAGAACGACTGTTGCTTCTACCAGCGGTAATCTGGACTATGATCATCAAGAAGGCTGTTGTGGTGTAAGTGGGCCAACATTGAAGCTATGAATGCTTGCACACCTCCAGGTTCAGCCCAGGGGTCAGGTAGATGCTAGAATCAGGACACCGTGAGGTAGTCCGACTCAATAATCTGGAGCGATTGCTTCGTGGGTTCGGTGCAAGAAGCTCAAGTCAGGATGATAGACCATCAAGATAATGGCACCACGACATGATCCGCCTAGAAACGTCTGCCCTACCGACTCGCAAGGTTTCGGCCCTACTTCATCTCTGCGCTTCCCTACTGCCCACGTAATCCCCTCCTTTTTGCTTGTACCGAGGAATGGATCATCCGTGTCTGTCATGTCTTGCATTCCCTTCGCGAATATCGTAGTCGTCCGTACGGAGCGTGGCCCAGCCCTGTCCGACCCCCATTCGTAGCCGCTCGCTACACCCATGATCTTGATGCAGACGTCGACGAGCACAAGTGAGAGGCCTGGAAAGATAGAACGAGATATTCAGCGACTGTACTGCATGTGGCTATTGGGATCAAGATTCGCCTAGAACAAAGAAAGAAAGATTGACCTTTGGGGTAATGAATGATCAAGAAACGGATGTTGGGCTATGCAAGAGAATCTTCGTTAGCCCACGGTGAACAAAGCTAGTGATTATATGATTATGTACAATACAGCACAAGGCGTTCGCAACGATCCTTGAATTGACCACGAGTGTCAGCCTAGTACCACTGCACATCTTTGACCTGGAATTCCGATCGCAGAAGAGTCAATAGCCGAGGCGTTTACGGGTCTGGCGAAGATGACGGTACCGGCACCGCCTGCATCCGGGCAACCACAAAAGAGACTGGCAATCGCGGATAGAGACGGGGGGCGTTTCAACCGCGAGAGAAATATACGCAAACGTGATGGGGAACGACACCGGGACCGGGATCTGGGTGGACAGGTACCGCCGCCACCGCAGGCCAGAAGGCATTGCAACGACCGGGATCGACGGGTTGTATTCCCACTCTGGCTACCCCCGTCGCGAATATATACAGCTGGATTTAGATCTAGGCATTCCCTGGGTGCGCGATTGACATATCCGTATCCGCCACCAACGGGTGGCGACGATCGAGGGTGCACACCACCACCAAGAGGGTATGACCGTAGGTGGTACAGTGCGCCTGCTTTGGGTAATCGTGCACCCTCCCAGGCACATGCGCCGCGACGTGGACCAGGTCTTGCAGAGGTCAGCGTCTGCCGGTGAGATGCGTGCGAGAAGACAATGGCGCGTACCCCGGCGTCGGTCGGCGGCGCTGGGTGTCCATCCCCACGACGAGGGGCCGGCGATGGAGGAAGGAAATACGCCCTTCGTCTGTGACGATGTCGTCGTCGGTGGTGAATACTGTGAGCGAGGCGGTCCCTGCGAGGTCGACGGGGACGCGTACACCGACTGTGCTGGTACCTCCGCCGAATAATGGTGCGAGCGGGGTGAACGGGAGCAGCACGAGAGTGAAAGAGGACGGGAGGGGGGGAGGGAACAGCGAGGAGGGAGGGAGAACGCGAGTATATGCGGGAGAGTGCGGAATGGAGGCATGATAGTAGGGACGGGCGTGGACAACGGAGTCCGCCGTTGTTGTATTGCCAGATGGGGCCAGGTCCTGGTCTAGGACCACATGTCGCGTGCGGGAGGAAGGCGCAGGAGGGGTGTGATGGGGGATAGGGTGGACGAACGAAGGTATGTCCCGCCCCTGCCTCCCCTCTCTGGTTGAAGGGGGATGATGTTGGGGGTGGGCGGATCTGAGCGTCAACGTTGAACTTTAACTCTGGGATGTCTGTTGGCGGACGGTCGTTGGATGCTCTGATTTCTTTTTACGTCTGATTAATTATCAGGGGTGGGTCAAGCGGGTAGCCAGAGAGCAAGCGCCCAGGACATCAAATGATTGTGGGTATGTGAATTGATTCGATAAGGAGACACGCGTGGTATACGAGGCGACAACGGCGTAGCGTACCTGGACCACCATCCCTCATTCCAGCGATCTGGTATCTAGCCGGGTATGTCGTCCAACGTACGTCAGAGGTCAAAGAACGGTGAGCACAGGGCAGGTTGAAAGAGCGATGCTGATGAGAACACAAGAGTCGAGGGAAACCAGTTCCTCTGCCAGTATCGCTCACCGAAAAGAAAGAAAACCGATCGAAATCGAAGCCCCGGACGAGACATTATCAGTCGCAGTCCTCGTTGATGGGAAGCACGTCGTGAGCGGCGGCAGCGAAGGGAAGCTTCGACGTTGGCGCACGGAAGATGGCAAGGAGGTGGGGACGGCAATGGAAGCGGGGAGTTATGTTCTCAACATTGCAGTGTCACGGGATGGAAAGCGGATCGTGACTGGGACATGGCATGGCCTGGTGATAGTGTGGAATGCGGAGACTCACTCGAAAGTGACCGAGTTCGAAGCGCACCGCAATGAAATTAATGCAGTCGACGTCTCGCCAGACGCGACGAAAATCGCGACTGCATCGGATGACGGAACCGCGTGCGTCTGGTCGCTTTCGACTGGCGAGCGACTGCTCGGCCCCTTGGAACACGACCACTATTTGGTGGCAGCCAAGTTCTCACCCAACGGACGCCTCATCGCCACTGCTACATACCACACAGACTCTGTTCGAGTCTACGACAGTCACACGGGCAGTCTGCTCGTCGAGTTCCCGGTCAGAGTCAACTCGGGGTTAAACCAATCCCTCGCCTGGGTCGGTGATAGCAAGCAACTCTTCGTCTTATCGTGCGACGGCAACATTCACCGTGTCGACGTGTCCGCCAAGACCACGCTGTCGAAATGGCTCATTCACAGCACCAACAATCCCAGATGTATCGTCCTGGCAAGCAACGGCACATTCGTCGTAGCCTCTGCTGATTCTTCGCTGTCGCTTTGGGACACATCAAGCGAAGAGCAAATCGGGACTGTTATCGAGTACACTCACTTCATCCGGTCCATGGCTATATCATCAGACAACGACCTCGCAACCGGCGGAAACAAGAGAATCACCCTCCGGGCGCTCCATGGCACCGTTCCCTCTCACTACTTGGACAATGTAAGTGTACCTGCATAAAAATCCTTGCACTCGCAAACCGCCCTATTCGCCGTTGCAGACACCCCGCATGCAGGAAATCACAGAGGTCGAAAAAGTTGACGACAGTCCAAGTACGTTCATTTGCACCCTGATCCCGCCCGCTGATAACCATGTCCATCAGACGAGCGAGCAGCGAATGCCGAGAAAACCACCCAGGAACGGCGCATCCAGCCTGCCGAATCTCAACAAACCTGTCAGGAGAGAGATGCCGTCATACAGTCCCTACGTGCTCAACAGGAGAGCTCGAGTATGTTCCTCACTACCCCGACGCATAATTCCTTGGTTCACGTCTACTAGACAGCAAAATCGCGTGTCTCGAAAAAACCATCCAAGAGCAAGCCGAATCTCTACGCGTGGCCGATCAGGAAAAGGATGATTTCAACGAAACCATCAACTCTCTTCGTGCCGATCTTCGCACATGCCACAACGGCTCAAGTGTTCTCCGCATCCAACTGGCCGACGCTCAACGCAGAGCCAATAATATCAACCATGCACTCGAGCAGATGCATCAGTGCGAATCTCTCTATGCCCCAGGCCGCACACAGGATGCTGCGGAATGTCTTCTCGAGTTCGCGAATACCGTACATGAGGATGTAAGAGCCAACAAGTTTATCACCGAATGGCTTACCGGTGGGTTTCGGCGCCGCGCGTTTCGATAGTGTATCTAATCGCTTCCCTCAGAATTTACACACAGATGCATCGTGACGTTGGAGAGCGTTGGAGACGAGGCATCGAACGCCGATAAACGGGATGAAGCAGTTGCAGCTTACTCTACTGCGTTGTCGCTCGGCCCCATAGCCCCGAATGCTATAATGTCCAAGTGGGCGAACATGGCATTGAAACGTGGGCCAGCGCTTGAAGCATCGAGTGCTGCAACCAAGGTATGCTCACCGTGACGGTTTGAAGATGGATAGTGACTCTCTTTCGGTGTAGTTCAAGGTTCCGAGGTTTGTCGTCTACCGTGTCATTTGCGACATTCTAGAACAGGATGGTCGCCTCACGGAGGCTGTCGAGTATTTCCGACAAATGCAGAACAAGCTACCAGAGGACGCCAGTGTGCACGATGAGCGAGCAGAATGGGAACTTGGTGAGTGGTTGCAGCCACAAACACCCGCGGCCCTTTGCACCCTGACATTGGGCATCAGACTTCAAAGCACGCTGTATGAGAGGATTAGAACAGAACGGAGATGACGCCATGGACTCTGCGTCATACGAAGACACTGTTGCCCATTACTCTACAGCACTGAGTCTCGACCCTTTATCGGCAGTCCTGTTGACCAAGCGAAGCAAAGCACGAGCTCAGATGGGATCATGGGGGGATTCATTGCTGGATGCCGACGCGGTACGTGTATCCTAATTTTCATGGGAGCAAATAATCAATACGATCCCAGGCGATCAAACTCGATCCATCATCTCTGAATGGCCACGAAAGAAAGCATGCAGCACTAGTTGGCGCTCGCTGCTATACTGAAGCAATGGATGCACACAACGACATGCTCCTGATGCTTGAACAATCCGCTGATCCTGTTACTCGAGGTAATTATTTTCCGACCTTACACAAAAGCAAGCGTCGTCTAAGTGCCTGCCTCGTAGAATTGCGCAAAAACTACGTGACCCCATCGCAGACAATGGCAGCTATTCGCAACGTTGTCAAGCGGACTCAGCGGGACGCTCCGCTTGTCCAGATTAACACGGAGACCGGCCGTCTTTGTGACCAGCGCAAGCGTATGGATGAATTCGAAACCGATCCAAAATTCATGGAACTCGTTGCGTCCACGACGACAAAACTTGATGACTCTCACATTCAAGAGGTCGTCCAAGAATACTTCCGATACGCCACATTCTCCCATACTTGGGAAGGAGCCGAACTGCAGTTCCACGATGTCCTTCACGGATCAGTGCACAAACTTGCAGAATCATCCACGGTCCTGAAGTTGGTGATGTTCTGTGTGACGGTGCGGGAGGCGGGGTTTCAATGGGCATGGTGCGATACATGTTGCATCAACAAATCAGACGGGTCGGTGCTTCAAGAATCCCTGACCTCGATGTTTCAATGGTATCACAAGTCATCGCTCACAATAATTCACCTCAAGGGTGTACTATCCGACTCGGAGCTGGGTGCTCTGGAGAGGAGTCTGTGGAACACGCGTGCCTGGACGTTGCAAGAGTTCTTTGCTTCTAGGGTCATCCGTTTCTATACTGAGGACTGGAAGCCCTATCTCCCTGACGAGAAAGTGTACAATCACAAGGAATCGCCCACGATCATGGCCGAAATGGCGCGCGCTACCGGCACTGATGTCAACGTTCTCCTTTCTCTTCGTCCAGGATCGGACAATGTACGACAGAAATTGTGTCTTGCCGCGACACGGGTTGCTACAAAACAAGAGGACATGGCCTACTCGCTGTTTGGTATATTCGATGTCTCTCTCTCGGTCACGTACGGTGAAGGGCAACAACGTGCTGTGGGTCGCCTGTTACAAGAGGTGTTGACTCGGTCAGGGAACGTGACCATTCTAGCCTGGACGGGAAGGGCGTCGGACTATAACAGCTGTCTTCCTGCGGAGATTTCCGTGTATCGCGAGCCAGCATCACCCTATGTCCCATCACCAATCGAAGATGACGAGATGGATAGGTTGGTGGTGGAACTGCGGACATCCTCAAAGATCGTCGATTCGGCTATGTTGTTATACGACCGAGTCGTCGTTCTCCCATCCCCACGTCTCGTCAGCCGCCGCTTGAGCTTATCTTGCATCATGTTTCCGCTGAGAGGTCCGTTGGTCACAAGTGGCGATTCCCCCCAGCGTACTTATCACACCACGACATCTGCATTTGGGAACGTCGAGATCAAGACAGCGGAGGACTTGTCTACCCTGGACAATCTGGTGCTCGTGCATCCGTGGCTCCAATGCCTTCTCGATCCCGCGCTTCCATTTGAGGGTCTTGTGGATGATGACGCCGAACCGCTCACTCCAGTCGACGGGGATGGCGGGGATGGCAATTCAGATGCTCCGTTCTCCGATGTGCGCGCCCCCTCATCATCATATATCGTCCACCATGCCTCACAGCTCGACAAGCTTACCAGGGCGTTACGGTTTTTCGTGCGCCTCAGACAGCCTTTTGGTGCGCTGCTGCTCGTTTCTCTATCCTTCAATGAATACAGACGCGTTGCCTCTGACCATTCTATCGTCGTGCGACTGCTTCGGGGGATTTCACCGCACTATCTCGCACAGAATATACGGACCCTAGATATCTTGTAGTTTGTTTCATGTAACATGCATCGTCCTTTTGTTGTAGCCAGCGGGACTGTGGGGCGTTCATTCGCACGATCAGGTCGTGTTGAGACATACTGCGCACCAATTAGCGGCGACTTTCTAGAATTTCAACTCCCAATGTAAAGGACCGATACGACGTACAGCATCGTTCGGCGCCGCGATCTCTGAACGGCACCTTGTTTTGTTTTGTTTCCATGCTCGATTCGACGAATCATCGTCACAATCGTTCGCCCGATAGGCTACTCCTTGGGATGAACGATCCGCCGTTCCACCTTGGGAGGAATTCTCGAACCAGTTCCAGTCCGCTCCACCCACTAATGCCCGGCATCTCTCGCGGGAGGCGCTCGTCTTCCATCTCGGACCACGTCTGCCTATCCGCCATATCATCTACAACATTTTGTTGACATGGTGGAATCAGCCGTCAAGGGTACCCGTGCAGGGAGAACCTGAGGTTCGATCTCCATCGCAAGTTGAGGTCCAAGAGGTTTTCGCCGCTGTTGAGCCTGCGATCGGGACCAACTTCGCCCCCGGTACGCACTTCCATCGTCTGCCACCACCTGCTTATAACAATGCCTGCTCTCCGAACTCGCCACCTCCGACAACGTGCTCGCTTCCTGTCTCCACCAGTGCCTAGAACTCCTACGTCTCATCTCTGCTCTTCCCCGCGCCTCGACCGAGTTTGTCAAGTCCTCTGCACATCCCCAACACCTTTCTCGCGTTCCTGTGTGTCCATCTCGTTCTCTCTTTTTTCTCTTCGCTGGCACCGAAGACGGATGTACCACGTTGACGATCTCCTCTCTTCCCCCTCGCGCACCCACAGACCGTGATTACACTGATCAAAGCCTCCCTTTTCCTCTCTGACCCCGTCCACGTCACCACCCCCCTCTTTTCGCGACGAAGACTCGTGGAAAGACCTCGCACCATACGTACACACGCTCCACGCCAACGGCGACACCCTCGACCTTTCTACTCTCGATGCACTCTCCGGGACCATCATCGGTATCGCGAACGGAAACGGTGGCTATGGGCATCAGCAGCAGGGAGTCATGGCTTTACTCGAATGCACCAACGTTCGTCTGGTTCGCAGAATGCAATCTCTATAAAACACCCTCAGCCTTATTGTACATTTCATGATTGATGTTCCGGGAGCAATGAAACGTGTCATGAGTCGCCGTGCTCTTGTAATCGAGGAGCGACTGAAGCTCCAGGAGTATGAAAATGATTGGATTGACAAACTGGTCTGTTGCGTCCTTTTTCCTGGGGTCTATACATGTGCCGACCATCACCTTATTTGAACGAGTTACTTGGACGCAGCACCTGACGGTCAAACTCTTGATGACTCGTGTCCAACAGTCGGCTTTAATGCAATTGAGGTGGGTCTCGTTATGCTCTGTACGCTCTTCGTTGCTTGCCTCATTGGCACGTGCGATAGACGACCTCCAATATATGTTATTGTACTATGATTGTCTAACTCTACGTCTGACCTTGTCGTGCTCTAGAGCTTTTCTCACATACTTTTCTTCTTAGCAGAAACCCCCTGTACATCCAACCCCATGGTGGACAGGTGGAACATGTCGTCAAAAAGAAGGGATGGTCGAAAGCCTCCTTGGGGATTATGCGCGAGATCAACAGCTTTTTGAAGGAAAGTCAATGTTTGATCGGAAGTGGTGCTGGTGAGTTGTCTGATGCCATAGCGGAGGGTGGTCCTGCTAACACCTTCATGGGATCAGTGAACCCGAGACGGATGGCCACCAAAGATTTCACATTCTCCGACGGGACGTTCATACCCAAGGCAATAACAGTCGTCGTGCCTTCTCGATGTCTGCACCTTGACAATGAACACTACGACAACACGCGCGTCTTCGATCTCGTCCGGTTCTCTAACATGTGTGACGAGTGGCGCGAGGGTACTGAACACCAATTCGTTTCGACTGGCATGGAAAACGCGCCTGGTACGAACGCCCTTGACCTCTCTATGCGCATGAAGCATCTCACATGTATGCGCGTTAGTCCTGCATGGTCAGTGCCTCGCTTCTGGGAATTTGTTCTTGTCTCAATTCTGGCTAGGTGACCCCTTCCTTCATCCCACTCTGCTCGATGCTCTCGTCGCGATTGAGGACGCACCTGGTAGCGAAGCAACTCAAACGTGACTTGACAGTATGTATATTTTCGCAGGACAGAACTATATCGCACGAGCTGCCAAGAAGTTTGTTGCAGAACGATCTCTACGTTTGTACACAGACCTCGGGAAGACGAGGCATACGCAGCGGTAAAATAAATATCCGAGTCTCCGTTCAAAGTGCCGCCACCTTTCTCCGGTTTCTATACAAAAGGCCCCACTCGAACCTGATGCATACTGGCATCTCCCAATACCCCAAGTCAAATCACGTCCGCGTTATCCGCGTGACCACCCTCCACGACCTGATGCCCACCTCCTCCTAACTCCTCCAGTTGAATTGCCTCCACATCTCCCCCCTGACCCTGACCCTGCCCCGTCCCAACGCCCGCAAACGAAATGGCAGACACCACCACGTTCTGACTGGCAATGGGTTGTGACAACACGCCGAATCCGGTGTCGATCCCCTGCCAGCGAGCGCGGAGGTCGCGGTCATACAGTTCCCGTACGTTGATGATGAACCGAGGCATTATGGGGCATATGGTTAAATGGCTGAGCATGACCAGGAAGAGCTTCTGAGTATTACCCATTTTGAAATCACTTTGGTTTAAGGCCAAAGTGATAAAGTAAAATGTATACCTGGAAGTACAGTGGGAAAACATCCAAATGTTAGTTACTGTGTGGGTACTCAAGGATAAGATGGGCAGAAGAATGTATGACAATGAGGGGAATTGAAAATGCTGGAAAGGGGAGACATACACAAGGAAATAAAGAATTCCTTCCCTCATCAGTAGTTGCATGTACTTGTTAGGCTGCCACTGCTTAGTTGCTCTGTACATCTCAACCAGCTGCTTCAAGGTTGGGATCAGAGCAAGAGTTAAGAGTGTGACACCAAGAGTCACTTGTGGAATTGTAATAGACAAGCTTGTCATGGATGGGAGATTGATGGATGAAGCATCGCAAACAGAGAGAACCTTGATATATGTGACTGGAGGAAAGGATGGTAGGAGATGAAAGGCCACCTATGTGAGATTCTAATTAATTTTGCAATTTATTATAAGACACACCTGAGAGGTAGCTATTGGGATTGTTATAGATACCAAGAACAACTAAAGAGACAATGACTTGTGGCATATAAATAAATAGAAGAATCCAAAGAATCCACTTGGATTTATTCCACATGGCATATACCCGTAGGATCATGACCACTGTGATTTGGGTGCAGGGTTAGGGGATGTGGAATTAGAAACTATGGTAACTTACAATCAGCACTATAAATGAATATAAAAAATGCCCAGTTAGCTGCCAAATAGGCTGCTGTACCTTCAGAACATCCATGCATTATATTGATACTATAAAGGCCAGGAAATCAGTGTGCTTACACCTATGGAACTGTTGTCAATACAGCTGGCAACCAGAATTTAGATACATACATCTACCAATGGTTAACCATCATTGGCATGAAGATTCAGTATAAAAACTCACTCTTATAGAACCAGAAAGAAGAAAAGTACTCCTCCCTGAAAATGGATCTGATTAGCTTGATTATTTTCCACATTTGACTATGAACACACAGAGGCTAATAAGACTTGAGCATTGATTCATTGACTCATTGTTAGTTTTATAACCATTGAAACAATACTGTAATAGACCTACATGATACTGAAAAGTCCAAAGTAGCGGACCTATAGAAGTGCCAACTCAGAATACATGCAATGTGAGCCTGTATACATACCAGAACAAATAATGTGGAGACCCATGTCCAGGATCTGTGCTGTGGTGCTGTAAGGGACTTAGATCTTGCTTCACTTGTTGCTTCCTTACCCAAACATAGTGCACCTCCAAATGTTGTCAGTCAATAAATAGTATAAGATGTGGAGATCAAAATAACACACCTCAGTTGAGAAGGTGAGGACTAGTGGTTGGTTGTCATGGTTGATTGATTTTGAGATGACTGTGTGCAAAGCATCACTTACCATAATCATACAGGACAGCAGTGACAATGACAACTATGTTTGAGTTAAATTATAAGACTGATCATATAAAAGGCATGAACAAATATACGGGATGCATAGTCACCCATCCGGAGGCGCTCCAAAGCAGACTGCAAGTTGGAAGACATGCTAGGTGCACCGCAGCGCCGGAAGAGAAAATTTGCAATGCTTGACTATTCAATGGACAAAGGTGGAGGGTCAAAGTGGGCAAGGTAGGGACTCGAAGTGGTACGGGTCATGGTTTGCGCTTCCCTGGGATTATATGTTCAACCCGGTAAATTAACGATTTGCTTCGAGAAGCAGAAACGATGTCCGGTCTTTCAACATTCGACAATCGTGCGATACAGGATGGAGGTGTAGCATGGCGGAGATCATCTTCAATGATGGCGCACGGGGAATATAGTTGTTGCGTACAGGGCACAGGACGAACTTGAAACTTCACGGCCGAAAGACGGTTGTCGTGCCAGATCATGATCCCATCAACTTGAATTCCAACGTGGTATTTCCATCATTCGTTCAAGTTCGTCACGTTTATGGCGCTCCTACGCACTGAATGTTTGTGGTCCACTTCAAGAGCGTCGACCATAATCAGCGCTACTTCCACGGCAGCACTCTATCCCAAGTGCTTACGAGTGGGATCACTGTACTTTCTGCCTGTTGATGTGTCCAATCCCAATCGGTCACTCACGCTGACATTGGCCCGAGGATCACCTGTCGGTCCGAGTCATACGGGCAATACCGTCGAGTGAGCCACATCTCGGGAACGGTCGGAATTTTTTTTGATAGATACAGTATGTGTCCAATCCCAATCGGCCAATTATGCTGACATTGATCCGAGGGTCATTTTCCGATCATACGGGTGATACCGTCGAGTGGTCCGCATCTCAGGGTGATGGCCAGGTGACCTGACTGATGGATATCAGCAGCACCTTCCAGGCCCGAGTAACGACATGAAACTCACCCTCTTTTACAGCCACCTCATGAAGGGCTGCGAAAGCAATGATGGGAATCACTGCTGCTTCTACCAGTGGTGATCTGAACCACGATCATTAAGAAACATGTCGCAAGTCACCGTGAGTAGTAGGCCGACGTTGTTCGGGAGTCAAAGCTGTGAAGGCTTGCGCACTTCCAGGTTCAGCCTGAGAGTCAGATAGATGCTGGAACCAGGACATCGCGTGAGCTAGTTCGATCAGAATATGAAGCGAATGCTTCGTGGGTTCGGTACAAAGAGCCTGAGTCCGTACGAGTTTGTTGGCACTCG